>RCUC01160249.1:0-76504 GCA_003697995.1 Taxidea taxus jeffersonii | reverse complement strand
TCGCAAATGGTAAGATTTCATTTCTTTTGATGGCTGCATAGTATTCCATCGTATATATATACCACATCTTCTTTATCCATTCATCTGTTGATGGACATCTAGGTTCTTTCCATAACTTGGCTATTGTGGACATTGCTGCTATAAACATTCGGGTACACGTGCCCCTTTGGATCACTACGTTTGTATCTTTAGGATAGATACCCAGTAGTGCAATTGCTGGGTCATAAGGTAGCTCTATTTTCAATTTTTTGAGGAACCTCCATACTGTTTTCCAGAGTGGTTGCACCAGCTTGCATTCCCACCAACAAGATCAAAAGCTTTTGCACAGCAAAGGAAACAGTCAACAAAACCAAAAGACAACTGACAGAGTGGGAAAAGATATTTGCAAATGACATATCAGATAAAGGGCTAGTATCTAAAATCTACAAAGAGCTTAGCAAACTCAACACCCAAAGAACAAATAATCCAATCAAGAAATGGGCAGAGGACATGAACAGACATTTCTGCAAAGAAGACATCCAGATGGCCAACAGACACATGAAAAAGTGCTCCATGTCACTGGGCATCAGGGAAATACAAATCAAAACCACAATGAGATACCACCTCACACCAGTCAGAATGGCTAAAATGAACAAGTCAGGAAATGACAGATGCTGGCGAGGATGCGGAGAAAGGGGAACCCTGCTACACTGTTGGTGGGAATGGAGCTTGAGTTTTTTGAGGATAGGAGTCGATTTACTCAGCTTTGTATCTCCTATGGCATTTGACAAAGTAACAGAGTAGAAACCCCTTATATTATGAGTTCCTTAATGAAACGATATGTGAAATAATAACTTTCAAGAAATCTTTCCAAAGCTATGAAGAAACAGGCTTTTTAATGTATTTGCCCTTTTATTTTTAATCCACATTCATTCAACAAAGAAAGCAGAGAGAACCAATTTTACTTAAATTGCAGCTAAAAGATACAAAACAAAAACTCTCTGCCTGCAAGAATAGCAGAGATAATAAGTGAAATAAATGTTCATACTATGATGTAAATTGAATTAGCAACAATCATATATCCAAATTTTCACAATGAATAACCGTTTAAAAGCAGGCAAATTCATATTGTCAGTTTTTAATTAATGTATTTAAATTAAATATTGAGATGTAAAATGTCTAGAGCTTGCTTAATTATATTTTTATAACTAATAACCAAAGATTATTTTTATGGAATAAAAATAGATATCTGAAAGAGACATATCTGCCCTTAGATTGCCACAATATTAGCAGCTTCAAATTCATTTTCTCCTTTAAACTCCACAGTACTTTTGAAGAAACAGATGAAGGAATTACAGTTCATGGAAGGTCATGTAATTAGCCTAACACTACACATTTATGGAGTTTTTGAGTTGATATTCAATGCAAACTTATATTTCTCTAAACTCAATGCTTCTTAGCATATATTTTCCAAAACTGGAAAAGAGCGAGAAAGAGAGAGAGAGAGGGAGGGTGGGAAATAAGCACAATTATTAAAAAGTTTCAATTGAATTGGAGCTAAATTACATATTTCATGGTATATGCACATCTGTTTTTTATATCATAGGTACCTTTTTAAAGGGATGGTGACGTATTACACATTTAGTGGCTTATTCAAATAGTTTTATGTGCCGTGGATTTTATTCACAACTTGTTAAATTCCCAGGTTTGTGTTTGTGAGGTTCATCTTGCTGATATGTCTGGCTTGGTTCTGTTAATTTCATCAAAGACTTAGGTTGTTTTAAGGTTTTTGCTTGTTTGTTTTTAAAGATTTTAAGGGCACGTAGGTGGCTCAGTTGGTTAAACTTTTGGCTCAGGTCATGATCCCAGGATCCTGGGATTGAGCCTCTGCATTGGGCTTCCTGTTCAGTGGGAAGCCTGCTTCTCTCTCTGCCCCTGCTCATGCTTGCTCTCTCTCTCATAAGTAAAACATAATAATAATAAAAAAAGATTTATTTGAAAGAGCAAGTGGGCATGAGCAGGGGAGGAGCAGAGGGAGAGGAAGAAGGAGAGAGAAGCAGACTCTCCACTGAATATGGATCCCTTGGTGGGGTGGTGCTCAATCTCTCAGGACCCTGAGATCATGAACTGAGCTGAAATCAAGAATCTGATGTTCAACCAGTTGAGCCACTCAGGAGCTCCTTTTTCAGTGTTGGTATTAAAAAGCATGGCTGGGGGCACCTGGGTGGCTCAGTGGGTTAAAGCCTCTGCCTTCGGCTCAGGTTATGATCTCAGGGTCCTGGGATGGAGCCCTGCATTGGGCTCTCTGCCCAGCAGGGAGCCTGCTTCCTCCTCTCTCTCCCCCTGCCTCTCTGCCTACTTGTGATCTCTGTCTGCCAAATAAATAAATTAAAAAAAAAAAAAAAAAAAGCATGGCTGGACCAAACATTGCCCTGTGCCTCAACAGACATAACGTGAGCTTCTCCAGGGTAAATAAACAGGATAGAATATCTGGCAAGAAAAAAAAAAAAAAGAATATCTGGCAAGTAGGTTATATGCATCTTTATTTTTGTGAGATATTGCCAAATTGACATTAAAAATGTTTTGGCAGATTTGCACTCCCATCAGCAGGCAGACATTTCCACATTTTCAGCATCAATTGATATTATCAGACTTACTTTTTCTGATATAAAACCACATGTATTTTTTTTGACATGTATTGATTTTTTCCTGTTGCCATTTCTACAGAACTCTTTACACTCACCTAAAAGAAAGCTTACTATTTGGAGAAGCAAAGAGAAACTATTTTAAAGATATGAAAGAATTAGATGAAAGGTTACAAAGAATGAACCTATAACTTTACTACAGGCAATCCTCTAAAGGAAGCCTATTTTAAAAATTTACAAACAAAAACAAAAACAACTAAAAATATTCTCTCTATTATTAGCTAGTGCCCTGGGAACAGCACCAGGTTGCTATCAATTAATTTCATATACAAATTCCTGTTGATTTTCATGTGGTCTACCCCTAATAAGAATAAATTAGAAATTTCATTTTTGTGTAACTGGAAATCTCTCTATTTTTTTCCTATTATAAAAAAAATAAAGAAACCTTTATGTTTGTTCTCAGTGCTGTTTGATCCATTTCTTCCCTTCAAAGAGAAGGTACAGTAAATCTCAGCCACTGAATATAGAGGGAAAACCTACTATAGGCAAGTGGATTACTCATGATTTCAGTAGTTTGTATTATCATCATTTAAGTCATGTTTACTATTTTTCTAAAAGATTATTAAATCATTAACAATACCCATCATATGCAGAAAAACATTTGATAAATTTCAACATCTTCTTATGACAAAAACTCTTAACAGTGGGTATAGAAAAGACATAACTCAACATAATAAAGGTCATATATAACAAACCCATAGGTAACATCATACTCAATGTTGAAAAGCTGAAAGCTTTTACTCTAATATCAGGAACAAGACGAGGATGCCCACTCTCACCACCTTTACTCAACACAGAATTAGATGTGCTAGCCACAGAAATCTGACAAGAAAAAAGAAATAAAGGGACTCTAAATTGGGAAAGGAAAAGTAAAATAAATTGTCACTGTGCAGACAACATGATACTACACATAGAAAACCCTTAAGAATTTACCTAAAAACTAATAGAAGCAATAAATAAATTCAACGAATTTGTAGAATGCAAAATTAATATACATATATCTGTTGCATTTATATACACTAATAATAAACTATCAGAAAGAGGAGATAAGAAAACAATCCCATTTACCATAGCATCAAAAAGAATAAAATACCTATGAATTAATTTAACCAAGGAGGCAAAAGAACTGTACTCTAAAAACTGTAAGTCACTGATGAAAGAAATTGAAGATAACACAAAATAAATGGAAAGATATACAGTGCTCATGGATTGGAAGAATCCTAATTGTTATAATGTTCATACTATCCAAAGCAATCTACACATTCAATGCAATCCCTATCAAAACACCAATGGCATTTTTTTTTTTTTTTACAAAACAAGAACAAACAATTCTAAAATTTGTATGAAACCACAAAACACCTAAAATAGCCAAAGAAATCTTAAAAAGAACAATGCTTGAGGTAACATGTTCCCTAATTTCAAACTATACTAGAAAGCTATAGTAATCAAAACAGTATAATAGTGACATAAAAACAGACATATAAATCAGTGTAACAGAACAGAGATTCCAAAAATAAATCCACACATATATGGTCAATTAATCTTTGATGAAGGAAGCAGGAATATGCAATGGGGAAAGACACTCTTCTCAATATGGTGTTGGGAAAACTAGATAGCTATGTGCAAAAGAATGAAACTGGACCATTACCTACACCAGATATGAGAATAAACTCAAAATGGATTAAAAACTGAAGTATAATGCTGGAAACCATAAAACTCCTAGAAGAAAACATAAGCAGTAAGCTCTTTAACATAAAATAAGAATGAAATCTTGCCATTTGTGACAATATGGATGGATCTCTGGGTTATATGCAAAGTGAAATCAATTAGATGGAAAAAAACAAATACTGCATGATTTCACTTTATGTGGAATCTTCAATAAAAAAATAAATGAACAAATAAAACAGAAAGAGACTCATAGATACAAAAACAATAGGGTAGTTGCTAGAGGGGAGGTGGGTGGAGAAAGTGGATAAAAGGAAGAAGTGGGAGGAGATTAAAAAATAGAAGCTTTTGTTCACAAAATAAGTAAGACCTAGGGATTTAATGCACAGCATAGGGAATACAGTGCATAATACTATAACAACTTTGTATGATGACAGACAGGAGCTAGATTATCATGGTGATCATAATGTAATGCATATAAATGAACTAATGTAATAACATATATAAACTACCCTTTAATAAAGAAAAAACCTCATCATCATCTAGAAATATATTTTCTTATAGTGGATAATTGATATAAATTTGATTCTCCTTTGTACATTATAATCAATGCAGGATTATTTTTTGATGGATAAGCCAAAATATTTTAAATAATTTTTGTACTAAAAAAAAAGAAAAAATATTCCTTTAAGGAATAATTAAAAATGTCTTCACAGGTGCCTGGATGACTCAGTCAATTAAGCTTCCCGTACTTCATCTTGGCTCAGGTCATGATCTCAAGGCTAAGCAGTGGAGCCTACTTACAATTCTCTCTCTCCTTCTCCCTCTGCCCCTCCCCACTCACTCTCATAAATAAATAAATAAATAAATAAATAAATAAATAAATAAAATGTCTTTATTAAAAAAGTAAAAACATAAGAAACAACATTAAAGTAATATTTAAACCCAACCGTTTTATGTAAAATTTACTTGGAATCTAAAATAGTGTCCACTCTCATACACACAAATTTAAAAATTTTACCATCTACAACCACACATTTAACCAATTTTCCCATAAGACATAACAAATTCTTGAAAAATAACTTCTCTGATATTAGCTTCTTTTCCTTTCTCTGTCTATAAGCAGTTTTATTATTCCTTTTTTATTTAAATCAATTAGCCAAGGTTTATTATTCCTTTTAAGGGGATGAAATAACTGCCAGGTTATATCCTTATAGCATAAAGTGGGTCAACTACTGACTTGAATATTTTAGATTGTACTATTAGATTATTTTTTTTAAAGATTGTGTTTATTTATTTGACAGACAGAGATCACAAGTAGGCAGAGAGGCAGGCAGAGAGAGAGCAAGGGAAGCAGGCTCCTCGTTGAGCAGAGAGGATCATGACCTGAGCCGAAGGCAGAGGCTTTAACCCACTGGGCCACCCAGGTGCCCTTAGATATTTTTTAGTTAAAGTGATAAGACCTAACGATTTAAGATATCCCAAATTTAAAATATTGAGCCTCCTTAAAAAGCAATATTAGAATATAAGGTAAAGGTTAAGTATATGTAAGGTGATTAGCGGTTGCAAAGAAAAACATTAGAAATTGAGGAATTCCCGAGTAGAAGTAACTATAGTGCATCATCAAGAGAGAAACAATTTAAGAGTGGAGAGTTTTTCTTGAAGTATGTCAGATTCAAGCAAGCCCAGGTGACTGTCAAATAAAACAACACAGCAAAAATAACCTTCTCAAAATTTAAGTAACCTACTGACAATCTGGGAGCAACTAAATATGATGCTCAAAAGCTATCAATGCTTACTTAAATCTTCACTTTTATCATAAAGGAAATCATTATATCACTACTAATAGAATTATTCTGAAGAATTGCATGTGCCCTTTTCAAACATGAAATGTCTCAATCACTGAATGTTACTGACATTTACTTGTCAGTGGTTGGGTATTTCATTTGTGACTATGAAAAATAAGAAATGGAGGGGCATCTGGGTGGTTCACTGGGTTAAGCCTCTGTCTTCGGCTCAGGTCATGATCCCAGGACCCTAGGATGGAGCCCAGCATCGGGCTCTCTGCTCAGCGGGGATCCTGATTCCCCCACTCTCTCTCTGCCTGCCTCTCTGCCTACTTGTGATCTCTCTCTGTCAAATAAATAAATAAAATCTTAAAAAAAAAGTAAGAAAAATAAGAAATGGAGACTACTTTTCATCCAAAGAGCAAACACTGTGACCAATCAGATCACTTAAAGCTGTGAATCAAGTTAGCATTGTTTTTGTTCTAAAATATTTGTTTCATGGGGCACCTGGGTGGCTCAGTCGCTGGACGTCTGTCTGGCGCAGGTCATGATCCCTGGATCCCGGGATCCAGCCCTGCATTGGGCTCCCTGCTCAGCTGAGAGCCTGCTTCTCCCTCTCCCACTCGCCCTGCTTGTGTTCCCTCTCTCGCTGTGTTTCTCTCTGTCAAATAAATAATAAAATCTTAAATAAAATAATAAAATAAATTTGTTTCAGGGAGACAGGCTTTCCAGTGGTTGGTCTGTATATGAGGAATGCATCTGGGGTTTTATGAAATATTGATTTTCATAAATTGGGAGACTGGATTTTTTCATTATTTTCTTTTTGCTTTTGGTTTTCTGCAGTTTGAATATGAAATTCCCAAGTGAAGTAGCCCAAACTCTGCTGGTGGCATTGTGTATTATTTCATGCTATTTCTATAATACTATATGATATGCCTCTTGACATCAGGATCATATGATGTAGGAGAATGCTCAAGAGCTTATGAACCAAGAGCTCTAGCTCATAGCCCCAGATATGCCATTATTAATTGTGTGAGCTTAGACAAATTTTTTAAATTCTACTTTTTTATATGCCTGCTTAAAATCAATAGATTGGTTTTGATATATCAGATTGTTTCCAAATCTAAAATTATATAACTATGAATGTCTCCTTGAGCACTTCTAATTAGGAACTCTTCACTATATTTGTGCCAATATAACATTCTGTTCTATTTTTTCAGCATCACAGACAAGTTTCAGCTATATTTTAACTACATATAGATATTTCCCAGCATATGGCAATCCAACAACTGAATGTCATTATCAAGTAATGTTTAAATCAGGGAATGGATTTAATATATGCTCTTTATCAAATAAGATTAAAAAAAATCATGTGTGCTCCTACCTCTGGTCCTGGCCTACTCCCCACCTAACTATAAAAACCTCCTGTGAAGAATCTTGCTCCTGAATATACACCTTTATGTGATTTTTCAGGTGGGATTCTGGCAATTACAAAGACCTTACCTAAAAGATGTCCTCACATCAGATTTACTGCACAGTCAGTGCACTGCAGTCTCTGAAGGGAGTTTCATTCAAGGACTCAGGACCCTCTAGTCCTTATGCTTTCCAGATACTTACATTTCTAGGTCCTTACCCTGCCTTGGGCAGGGGTCTTCTGCTGGCTCCCCCCACCCATCCCTCCAACCCCAAGCCTCCTTATACAGGATGGTGAGGAAAGGAAAACCATGAAGACATTTTTTCCCACCCTGACTCAGTATCCAGTACTTTTCTACTCCAAACTCCACCCCCTCCTTTTGACCCCCTGGGCCCATACAACTGCTGGAGCCTTTGTTGGGGTTTCCTCAATAGTGAGATAACCCCCAGGGCTGCACTTACCCACCTAACTCTGAATGGGGTATGCTTCCGTGGAGGGGAGTGGAATAGAAGTTAGAGCTTTCCCCCATTTAGAACTTGCATATTTCATCACAGTGAATGATTAAAGACTTCTTTCCTTTGGGGGTTATTGCTTTAATGGTCTGCTCCAGCACCTGGCAGGTCAGCCTTCTCTGTTTCTCTGCCCCTTCTCAGTAGCTCCACTGAGCTTTGACAACTTGGGGAGATTGAATGAATCCATGGTATATCCAACCTGCATTTTCTATTTAAGCAAGTGTGTGCAGGAAGAGTCTTGTTATGCATTGAAAAAAATCTCTTGAGGGACACCTGGGTGGCTCAGTTGGTTAAGCGGCTGCCTTCGGCTCAGGTCATGATCCCAGCGTCCTGGGATCGAGTCCCACATCGGGCTCCTTGCTCGGCAGGGAGCCTGCTTCTCCTTCTGCCTCTGCCTGCCACTCTGTCTGCCTGTGCTCGCTCTCTCTCTCTCTCTAACAAATAAATAAATAAAATCTTAAAAAAAAAAAGAAGAAAAATCTCTTAAGATTTGTTTTCTCACAGATTGAACATACTCTATTCCTTAGCGCCTAGTGTTTAAGGTCAGAATACCATTGAGAGTGAAAAGGGATAGAAGTGATGTCAAAGTCTCTTTATCGTGGCCCCTTGGTGGCTCAGTAGGTTAAGCGTCTGCCTTCCCCTTGGGTCATTGGGCTCCCTGCTCAGTAGGGAGTCTGCTTCTCCCTCTCCTTCTGCCTGCCACTCTCTCTGCTTGTGCTTACTCTCTCTCTCTCTGTGTTTAACATAAGCATGAAATCTTTTAAATAAAATCTTAAAAAAAACTTCTCTCATTTGTTTTAATACGATGGAATACTTTTAACTTTAAGAGAAAGAAAGACCTTAAAAACACATATTATAAATCTATAATGTCTGAAAACCAATGGAGGAAACAAATATTTAAAGTAGCGACGTGATTTCATATACTTTCATGGTACAGAGTTATCAAATGATGAATTTAGTTAATATAACCACAAAACACGTGACACAAATGTTTTCTTCCATCCTGAGTTAATGGTCATCTTCTCTGCTGAAAATGAATGCTGTCATTCTTAAATGCTTTTATTTTATTCAAATAATATTTGCCTTAATGCAACATCTATATTTCAAATTGTATTTCTTATGCTTCTGAAACTTGTACAGTGAATATATATGTGGTCGTTAAGAAAGACTTTCACAGATATTTCATGTGGTCCTCGTTTTCTCCAAGTTAAACAGGACTAGGATTGTCAGTATTTTATAAGATCTGGACTGCTACTGTAGATTCTGACATACAGCCAGCATTGCAGGCTCATATTGATACTGAAATTCACTACAGATCATGTAACTGTGTAGCAATATCATTTTTAATCTTTGGTAATGTTTCATGTCTGACAGTGGCCTTTTCTGATATAGTATATAAGTGAACATTGAATTCCCTTGATCTGTCAATTTGGCTGGGCTAGAGTTTCCTTCTATTTTTCAACAAGGAATTTTTTTCTTTAAAAAGTTGTAAAACATTTTTTAAATATACAAAGAATATATATAACTTATTTGGTTTTGAAATAGATAATAATATGATGTATAGAGCTAGATCTAGAGATATAGATATGTATCTTTTTATTTCCCTGATGAAGGATGTTTTATGAGTGTTTTATATATGTGTATGTGTGTATTATACATGTTTTTCAATTTATCTGTGTACTTTCAAATATCTGCTTCCTGCCTCCTGCCCCAGATAGCTTGAATCTTGAGCTAAAAAAAAAAAATGCCCCTACGTTTCCTAAAACTTTATCACTTATTTATAGAGTCCAACTTAATAGATTACTAGTTTTTGTACTAAGAAAGCATCTTATAATAATTACTCTAATTCTTCTGAAACTCGCTTTTTTTAATTAAATATTTTACATAGGAGGTAAATCCATGCTGATACATGAAGCTGAAGTTTATGCAGTTTCAGTGTTTTGTAATATTCCATTGTGTGAGCACTGTCTAAATTATTTTCCCATTACTCTGTTTAGATTTGGGGATAATTTTCATTTACCTCTTAATAAGGCAATGGGGAGATTTTCATACATGTTTACAGTTTGAAATGGTTAAGACTTTCTCTAAGATATAAACCTACTAGAGTAAATGCCGGATCTTATGCAGAGAACACATGCTTGCTTGTTTTAAAAGATTAAGACCCATTTTTTTCTAACTACATAGTTTGATTTATTACAGACTTTCCACATTGTGAGATCCAATGAGCCAAATCCTTGTCAACACTTGCTATTAAAAGACCTTAAATTGTTTTTTTTCTTTTGTTGTGTGTGTAACAGATTTCATTATTGTGATTTTAATATTCTGATTAACAATGATGTTCAGCAATTTTTCATGATTATTGGTCATTTGTATTTCTCTTATATTTTATCTCCTTTCTCGAATCGTCTCTTTTTCGGGATTGTGAGTTTTTCATATAATCACAGCCCTTCTTTTCCAATTATATATATAATAAATGTCTTCTTCAGTTCAGAGATTTTTTGTGATTTAATGATACGAAGTTCATAAGTTTAATATAATAACATATAACAGTCGTTTTGCTTCCTTTTAATGAAAGCATTTGCCTTTAATATGGTTAGAATGTTATATTCCTCTATTTTTCAAATACATTAAGGTTTTGTTGTTTAAATTAAGAACTATAATTTAGTTCTTAATAGTTTAAGAACTAATAGTTCTTAAAAGTTTAGTTCTTAATAGTTAGTGCACCTGGAGTTATTTTTTCTTTGTGTGGTAGGCATCTAATTAAATGTGAATATAAATCACCAATTAATTACTTAATTCTTAAAAACACATTCAAATTAAAACATTTAGACATTGTTTCTGGCATAGGATTTTGCTTTGCTATGAATGGTTTTGAAATGTTCTTTATGATGCTCAGATATTTGACAAACTTTAAAGTTGACTTACTTTTTTTAGTATTTATTACTTTTTTATTATTTTGGCAGCCAACATATAGTACATCATTAGTTTTTGATATAGCGTTCAATGATTCTTTAGTTGTGGATAACACCCAGGGCATATCACTACACATGCCCTCCTTAATACCCATCACCCTGTTACCCCTTCTCATCAACCCCCTCCGTTCTATAACCCTCAGTTTGTTTCCTAAAGTCCAGAGTCTTTCATGACTTGTCTCCCTCTTAGATTTGTTCCCATTCAGTTTTCCATGCCTTCCCCTATGATCCTCTGTGTACTCCTTATGTTGATTAACTTTCTAAAGAGAGAGTAATTTAATGTTAATAATTTAAGTTGGCATATGTCTAGAAATAATGTCTGTCACATGTAATATACTACATAGATAACTGAAACATGATTAGTCAAATATAGATTCAGAATTGGAAAAATACTAGATAGAGCTTCCATATGCATTTTTTAGATAAATGATTTTATATGTATTCCAGTATGTATTTGAGTCAATAATTCTCTCTCCCTCTCTCTCTCTCATGTGTACACACTCACTCCACCCCCCCACACACATATACGTAGAAGAACAAATCCCACTTTTGGTAGTTCAATGTTCCTTTTTTAAAATCATGGATGCTATCATCATTCTTTCACTTAGGAACTGTATAATAAAGTTTGACTCAGTATTTCTCAAAGTTATTTAATATGGGAGCTTTATTTTTATTTTTTGTTTGTTTGTTTTGGTTTTTGTGGTACACAGCTATTAATACTCTGTGGAATATTTTTCTCTCTCTCTCTCTCTTTAAGGAATATTAGTTTAGGGCATAGTCTTTTAAATCTGCATTATCATCTTGGCTTTTTTGAAAGATAGCTAACCCCAACCAAAGCTGCAAAACTGAATATGTAAAAGAAAAAAAAAACCAAGCAATTGTTATCAAATAGTATAACGTCATAAAGCATGTTAACCTAAGCAAACATTCCTCTCAGGATTAAAAAAAAAAAATCGGGAAGAAATTGGGCCAATGAATTTTCATCATAAATTTAGTTACCAAAGTGTTCACAGTTTTGGCAGATCTAGCTATGCCTGAGTTTCAAAACTATTCCTCTTTTGAAAGCTGGTGGTACAGCCTGTGACTTCACTCATTTCTGACACCATGCCATCTGAATCTACACAGTGCATAGCACTCAATGTTACACACAGTAAAACTCAAAAATATATATTCTCATAAAATCAATTTTTAAAGATACAAAATTATTCCATGTGACATATATTATAGAAAGAAGATCTTTTTACTAGTCAAACAATATTAGATGCTACTAGGTACAAATATTATTTTTTCTTTTAACAGATTTATAACAAGGAAACATTTGGTCCCAGAGACAAATCATAACAGATTGCAAAGCTTGAGTAAATGTCATAAATATTAATATATTACTTTGAATATCTCTAAAATAAAACATCACGCCCTTGCTGACAGTAATATTCTAAGCAACCCTGATCTCTATCTTAATTGTTTCCATATTATATAATTCACAATTTATTACATGCATTTTAAAAACCATAATATCAATGGGCATGTATGCTTAAAGCAGCAGAAGAGTTCTCTGAAGGCAATCACAAAAGACTCTAATTTACCAAAAAGGAAACAGAAAAGACCTGATAATATAACAGAATCAAGCACATGCTTTTTGTTTTTACTGTGTTTTAAAGGGTGATTTGCAAACAATGGCTGGTTTATTGCATGTGAAGGAAACATTGAAGTTTTCTGATTTTATCTAAAAGAGTCATAAACCAGGACTTTGAAAGCAATTAAAAAGAGCAAAGATACAACATTTAAGTTCAGTGGCTACAAGAAGATAACCATTCAACTTTATTCAACAAATGTATAATTAGCTCTTACTTTATAATCTTATGAAGGCAGTGTATACCCTTCCAATTGTATAATCTGGTGTGTATGACATTAAAAAAAAAAGCACCTTCCAAAGAAATTCATAGTTTAATACTTGAGAAAGTGCAGAACTTTGTTATAGCACGTGGAAATAATGTATAGTCGAGATAAAAGGGAAATGGGAGATGCCTATCTCTTGATGAAATGATACATATTCTGGCACTTTCTTTTAAATAATTATCAAGTGAGTAATATAATAGGGAAACCTTAGTTTAGCAAAGATTAAAATATGTATTTCATTAATGAAAGTTTCACCGAAAACAGATATTGAATTTTATATTGTTGCATTATTTGCTTGTAAACTTGTTTAAAATGAATTAAGAAATTTGGTCAAATCTTTGCGTATCCATCCAAGCTGTATCCAAAATCTTTAGTTCTTAGTTCTTTACTCCTTAGTTCTTTACTCCTACTTAGTTCTTTACTCCTTGGGTATTTTGCGTTTTCTTACTTTACTATTTTCATATTTTAAAAAAATGATTTCATTTATTTATTTTCCAGAGAGAGAGCACAAGCAGAGGGAGCAGCAGGCAGAGGAAGAAGGAGAAGCAGGTTCCCCACTGAGAAAGGAGCCCGATGCTGGACTCAATCCCAGAACCCTGGGATCATGACCTGAGCCAAAGGCAGACACTTAACTGACTGAGCCACCCAGGCATCCCACGATTTTCATATTTTATATCTCTTTCATTATTGTGACCAATAGGAGCCCATGCATTTGAATATAAGCCAATAAAGCTTGGTATTGACATGTCTTCTTTCAGGTTCTGCAGAACAAATGTCTAGAATCATGCTGTCTAATATGATAGCTACTAACTACATGTGGCTACTGATATTTAAATCACTTTAAATTAAATTAAAAAAATTTTTAAATCAGATTTTAATCACACTACTTATGTTTTAAATGCTCAATAAGCACATATGGTTCCATATTGGACAGTGTGGATTACAGAACATTTCTTCAAAAGATAGAGCTGGGCAGCCTGGGTAGAAAGTGTACTGGCAAACCCAAAATTTTGCCTGTCAGGAGAGTATTTGAAGTCGAATAGTGTCATGTGTTCTCCTCTCACACATAAATTAGTTGTTTTATCAATTGTTCCTAAAATGAAGATCAGTGACTTATAATTTAGACTTCAAATTTAATCATCTAATGAAATGTTTCCCATTAATAAAATAATTTTTTATGCATCATCAAGTATAAAGATTTGGAACAAATGAACTACATAGTGATTTTTCAGTGATAACTCAATAAGGAAGCATGTAGAAACTCTGAAGAAATGATGAAATAATGTCCCATCATAGAGCAATTCAATCAGAATCTCTTAGGGTGGAACCCAGATATCACCAATTTTAAAAACTTCCACAGATAATTAAAATGTGTAGCTTTGTTTGAGAAGAAAGACAATCTTGAGCATAGATAATCTTACATAGTCACTATAGAAGCTTTAGGTGAAATTTAAAAATAATCTTGATTTCCCCCAAATTTTGGAAGTAACTCATGGCCATTACTCTACTCTTTATATTCTATGTGTGTGTGTGTGTACATATATATGTGTGTGTATATACTTACATACATAATTATATATGCATGCATATACATTTATATATTTACATATGATGTATATATTTACATCTGTATATACATGCACACATATATAATGTATATTATGTTAGCATAATTTGTTTTTAAAATTATTTATGTATTTTTTTAAGATTTTTTTTTTAAATTCATTTGACAGACAGAGATCACAAATAGGCAGAGAAGCAGGCAGAGAGGGAGAGGAAGGGAAGCAGGCTCCTTGCTGAGCGGAGAGCCGCGGGATGTGGGGTGGGGCTCCATCTCAGGACCCTGACCCGAGCGGAAGGCAAAGGTTTCAACCCACTGAGCCATCCAGGTGTCCCGAAAATTATTTATGTTTTTAAAAGTTTTTGTTTTGAGGTAATTTTGAATTTATAGAAAGGAGAAAGAGAGTATCAACAATTCCTAGACAGCCAGCCCTGATTTCCTTTTTCCTAACATTCCTCCTACATTTTCTGTGGTACATTTGTCATGATTAATGAACCTATTTGATAGATTATTGTTAACTAAACTCTGTACTTTATTAGCATTTTATTAGTTTCTCCTTAATGTCCTCTTGCTGTTTCAGAATTCCATCTAGATTATCTTACCACATTTATTTATCAAGTCTCTCTAGGTTCCTCTGAGCTGCAATAGTTGCTCAATTTTTTTCTTGTTTTTCATGATCTTGACAGTTTTGAGAAGCCCTGGTCAGATATTTTGTAGAATGTTCCTCACTGGAATTGTCTGATGTCTTTTCTAATGGTTAGACTGGATTTGTAGGTTTGGGATGGGAGAGCACAGAGGTGAATTACCATTTTTAATATAATGTATCAAGAGTACATGCTATCATTTTGACTTAATTGCTGATAATGTGAACCTGGATCATGAGGCCATTATTAGTCAAGTTTCTCAACTATAAAATTGCTCATCCTTTTCTACACTGTACTCCTTGAAAGTTTATTATTTATAAACTACATGTAAGGAGTATGGTGATATGCTCATCCCCCTTCAGGGAGGAGTATCTCCATAAATTATTTGAAATGTGTCTGCATAAGAGATTTTTTATTTATTTTTCAATTATTTATTTCTATTGCTTAAGATGATGACTGTTCATTTTATATAGTGCATTATAATCCATTAGTAATTTACTTTCTTGCTCAAATTGTTCCATCCTTGGCCATTGAGAACTCAATTGGCCCTGTGTCCCTCTAAAGCATTCCAATGCTTAAGGATTTTCGTTTGTGTGTTTTTTGATGACTTCCTTACTTTCTGGTCTACAAGAAGTTACAAGCTTATCTTGTCTATTTCTCCCCATAGTCCAGAATCAACTTTTTTTTTTTTTTTAACAAGTGCAAGTTACTTTTATTGGAGAATGGTATAGATCTGGGCACTAGTTCTGCTCATTGCTACTGAAGCTCCTTTGCTTTTAGGCCCTCTCAGCTGACAGAGCAAGAAAACATATGTGTGTATGCTAACTTGTGAATATAATCATATATGTAAATACTTCTTTTTGTAACAATATGCCTTCATATTAAGCTAAACCTGAGTTCATACAGATGTCTCCAATTCTAATCTATCACAACATGCATCAGTCTAGTCTCCTCCCCTTGATTATCTGTAACTTCATTCCAACCGCCAGAAACCAGGCTCTGACCATTCAACATTAATTTACTTAATTATTCAATCCCATCAGATAAGTACAGTGTTATCAGAATTGTTAACTTATACCCCTGTGGGAAACAACTTTGCCAACAAAGTATAGTGCTTATGAACAGTTTCTTTTGCTTTTTTGCCTTACAGACTCCATCCATGCCCAAAATTACGCAGGTCAGCAACTTTTCTCCCATTCCCTTCATTAGTGCCTCATACATTTGTAACACAGTTAGAATCTTTTTGTCACATTCTGTATTCCAGCCTGCATTCCCTAGGCTCCTGAGCCATTTTTAACACTTTACATTAAAGTTTGCTCTTTTGCTATAAAGTTTATGAATTTTGACAAATATTTGATATTTTACCTTTCTCATTAGGGTACAGTAGCTTCATCCCTCTAAACCCTGCACTGAAAAAAATAAAAATAAAAAATAAACCCTGCACTGTACCTATCCAAACTTCCCCCTTCCATCTGAAGCCCTGGCAACCACTGATTTGTTTATTCCATTTTTATTTCTTTCCAGGAAGTTTCTATTGACCTGCCTTCAAGTTCACTGATCCACGCCCCCCCCCCATCTTGTTGAGTCTACTGGTAAGTCAATGAAAAAGTATTCATTTCTGTATTTGTTTTTGATATCTAGGACTTTCCCCCCTTCCCTTTTCTTACAGCTTTAATCTTTCTGTTGACATGACGAATTTGGACTTGCTTGTTGCCAACTTTTCCCATCAGAAATATTAATGTACTAATCATAGTAATTTTAAATTCTCTGTCTGATGGTTCCAACATCTGTATCATATCTGAATCTCGCTCTGAGGATTGCTTTGTCTCTTCAGACACATTTGTTCTTGCCTTTTGTCTTGGCTTGTAATTTTTTGTCCCAAACCAGACATATTGTATGAAGTAATATTTACTGAGATAAATAGACCTTTAGAGTGTGTGTTTTTATTAATCTTTCTAGAGTTGGGCTATGTTTCCTACTTCATATAATTATAGGCACCAGAGCCTTCAAAGTGCTCTAGTAAGCTTTTTTTTTTTTTTTTTCCTCACCTTTTGGCGTTGGAGTTTCTTTTTATGCTGGTCCTCAGAAAAAGTCTGCGTCTTTTTTTTTTTTTTTTTTTTATAGACGGAGATCACAAGTAGGCAGAGAGGCAGGCAGAGAGAGGAGGAAGCATGCTCCCCGCTGAGCAGAGAGCCCCATGCAGAGCTCAATCCCAAGACCCTGGGATCATGACCTGAGCCAAAGGCAGAGGTTTAACCCACTGAGCCATCTAGGCGCCCCAGAGAAAGTTTTTGTCTTATAGCCATAATCCACTGTTATTATTGCTCAGTGCTTCTCAATGTGAAGGTAGGTTGTGAGAGCATGAGGTGTTATGTAATCTCTAATTTTCAGTCTTTTAAGAGTCCTGTGTTTGGTGAGTGTGCTCCTCAGGAATACTTCTGCCCTTCTCCAGAAGTAGAGCTTTCATAACCCCTAGTCCCTTCCCTGCTGATAGTGTTTCCAAACTCTTTCCTAATTGCCCTCTCCTCTACAGATTATGTCATTCATTCATTCATTTATCATGCATTTATTATTTATTTTTATTCATCTATCTATTTATGTATGTACATAAATAAATTTTATTTATGTATTTGTGGCTGGCTGGCTGGCTGGCTGTGCCAAGAAGGCAAGAGCTAGCTGCTTTGGTGTGTTCCACCCCTTGACATGGGTAAGATTTCTGAGTTGTGCTCTGGCCAATTCCCTTCCCCAGTGGTCAAGCCTTTGTTGAGGGCTTGAGTCTGAACAGTCTCACAATGGCTACTTTGCCCCTTTTCCCTGACATTACACCTGGGGAGCCGTCTCCAATCCTCTTTTTGAAAACCTGCTGAGGTACCTGGAGGAAAAGCCTGCAAAAGTATGGAAAACTCCCTACCAATGTAAAATCTCAGGAACTTTTCAGTCTCGTGATAGTCTGCACTTCATTTCCAGCACTATGTCAAATATATGGTTTAAATATTCTTGCCAACTTATGGCATCTGGCAGCTTCTGCTCTACGTAAGCAGATCTCAGCTGTGCCTATCTGGATACACCCGACTCTCCAGATTTGGGACTGGTGGTTTGCCAGAAATTTCAGTTCTCTGATGCATCCAAGAAAGTTTGTTGGTATTTAACTTGTAAGGTGGCCACAAATAATATCAAGGGGAATTCTGAAGGTCAGTCTTTTTCTTACTGTAAGGGTGGGAATAACAACTAAGCACTTTGCAAAAGCTGAAACCAGATGGCAGCATGCCCTGTGTTTTTATCCAAATATATATTGAATTCCCGAATTTTTTTCTATATTTACAGTCAATTTCCTGGCCAAATAAATATCTCTTATCAAGACCAGTTCAGCTTCTAATAGGTATCTTTATCCTTTCCAATCTTTTCTCCAAACAACAACTATACTAATATCTTAAGTCATGTCATTTCACTGTTAGCACTCTATTTCTCACTGAATTTAGAAAATGATCTAATATCTCTTGCATTAATAGACAACCCTATCTGATCATTGTGTAGTTCTCTTATATCATATACCCCCTTGATTAATTATTCCCACCCCAGATTATAAACTTCTGCTCTCATCCCTCTTGACATTGTTGTCTCATTCTTTCTACACAAATCTCAGCTGGGATATTGTCTCTCAAACAGGCCTTCCTTGACTACTTGAAGAACCCCTACATCCTACAGATCAAACTCTGTATAGCCTGCATCACTATTTGCTTGCTTGCTTACTTATCTTTTAATCTTCTTCCAGAAAAAGAGTGCAATGAGACAGAGAACTTTTCTGACCCGATCATTGCCATATTCCTAAGCTTAAAATAGCAGCAAGCACAGAGTTGGTGTTGAATAAATAATTGTATAATCAAAGAATAGCACGCACCTTTTGAACCTTTTTTCAACTTTATATTTTAGTATCTTCTCACTAATACACTTGATTTCATCCACATTAGCCTTATTTTATCCCCTTTAAGGCAAAACATTTTCCTGCTGGTCTGTTTTCTATCTTTCCTTGCCCTTATTACTTTGCTCAACTTGTAGATACAGAATTGTGTTTCACCTTCAAGGAATTCTTTCTCATATAAAACTCCCGATGAGGAGTCTTGGGGTAACCTCCTAGTTCCTTATTCATCTGGTACCCACAGCCTTCTCTCTTGCTCTTCCTACTTTTTCAACATCTGGCTGCCATCTCATGGTACACAGTGATGCCTTTAGGTCCTCAAATGTCCATGACATTTGGATGTCAGGAAGAAGATCAAGAGGAGAAAGTTCTATTTTTCTTTCAATGACTGGAATTTGGTCATGTGGCCATTGCTAATATCAAGAAAAATTTGGTAGGTCAGTACTTATTTGAAGTACTCAGGTACTTATCTAAAAAATTTAAGAGTTCTACTCTAGAGGAGATGGAAATATGTCTAGAATATTAAACAGCCTCTGACATGCTAATGAAAATACACTGTCCCAATTATTCTCTTTTGTAGTACTGTATTTTTCATAACACCAACTTGGCACAATTTGTAAATATTTAATTTAATTTCTTATTTTTTATGTGTTTATTCTAGCTTTCTTCTATTCCACTATAAGCTCTGTCATGTCATGGAAGATACCTTTCATTTTCACTGTCTTATCTACAATGCCTCCCATAGTATCGAGAAAAGAAAATACAGGCACTTGTAAATATTTATTAAATAAAGAGAGATATCAGGAAAGAAACCTTGGTTATTTATTTCAAGATATATTTAGTCTTCTATTCTGGAGCATGTTTTTAATTTCTGTTTATTACTGTTTCTATAACCTTGTATAGTATTGCTAATAAAGATTCTAAAATTAATACAGTCCCTTAAAAGGAAAAAGTTCTATTTCTGAAAATAGTATTTAATGTGCCTTACCAACAGTTAACTTAAATGGTCATATAAAAGCTGATTTTTATTGTGCATTTATTATTTGTTACTCCATTGCCTATAAATATGTAGAGATAAACATGTTTAAAATGAAGCCATTTGGGGGTGCCTGTGTAGCTCTGTGGGTTAAGCCTCTGTCTTCAGCTCAGGTCGTGCGTGATCTCAGGGTCCTGGGATCCAACCCCACACTGGGCTCTCTGCTCAGCAGGGAGCCTGCTCCCCCTTCTCTCTCCGCCTACCTCTCTGTCTACTTGTGATCTCTCTGTCAAATAAATAAAATCTTTAAAAAAATAAATAAAAATAAAATTAAGCCATTTTATTTACTGACATGTTATGTATTCCTCAGGTCAAATAGAATTCTAGTTTAAATTGTTGCACTTTGGGGGCACCCGGCTGGCTCGGTTGGTTAGGCTGCCAACTCTTGATTTCGGCTCAAGCCATGGTCTTGGGGTCCTGGGATTGAAATTCACACTGGGCTCTGCGCTCAGCAGGGAGTCTGCTTCTGGATTCTTTCTGTCCTCCTGCTCCTCCCCTCACTCACTTCCTCTGCCTCTAAAATAAATAAATCTAAAAAAATTGTTGTGCTCCCATTTTATACACATCTTTGTGTATTTTGTTCATTGGTACATATCAAATCCCTAGAGCATCTGGAATATTTGAGTGTAAGCTGCAAAAGTATGGGGGTTGGGTGGACAGTGGGTTTTGTTTTTTTTTAAAGATTTTATTTATTTATTTGTTAGAGAGAGAGAGAGCGAGCACAGGCAAACAGAGTGGCAGGCAGAGGCAGAGGGAGAAGCAGGCTCCCCGCCGAGCAAGGAGCCCGATGTGGGACTTGATCCCAAGACACTGGGATCATGACCTGAGCCAAAGGCAGCCGCTTAACCAACTGAGCCACGCAGGCGTCCCTGGACAGTGGGTTTTATACATCACCTATTTCCTATGTACTAGGCAATTTAACAAGCAGTCTCTATGTATTATCATATTTAATCCCCAGACTTAAAAATGTATTTATACAAATCTGAAGAATCCAAAGTGCCCCATTCCTGGGTCCACAGACACTTGTATTTTAACATTGACACAAGTGACACATACAAATACAAAATAAATCTTAAAAATTCATAAACTCTTTTATACCAGTTAGTTTAAAAACATGGGATAAAGTGTTAAAAATAGCATGGTATTTACCATCAAGGAATATATGGACAACATTCTGTTAAGAAAAAAATATGATTGTCATCACTACTAGTCAACACTACTTTTAAGGTATATAAAACTGCAAGAACAAAAATACATTACAAATCTATATTATATGAACAAATATTTATAAAACATCCAAGCTTAGGTATGTAATTTCTACATAAGAGATTTCAAGTGGCATTATGACTTATTGATGTCAAAAGGCGCTCTCTGGGAAAACTCCAAAGAATCATTTGAATGATAATATTTTGTCATGAGCAGTTTCATAAAGTATGTGATTAGAAGATGAAAATCAGTAACTTCTTATATAATCATAGAAACCCAGCACACAAATAGCTCTGCTTTTGTGTAATTTACATTCTAATGTGTGTATTGGGGGGGTGCAAAAGACATCAGTATAGAATAAATGAAATTTATTTTTTAAAATAAATATATTTTTAAATATATTTAAATGCACTGCATTTAATGCACGGAGATATATTTTTTTAAAAATATTTTATTTATTTATTTGAGAGACAGAGATCACAAGTAGGCAGAGAGGCAGGCAGTGGAGGGGGGGTGGGTGGAGCAGGCTGCATGCTGAGCAGAGAGCCCGATGCAGGGCTTGATCCCAGGACCCCGGGGACCATGACCTAAGAGGAAGGCAGAGGCTTTAACCTACTGAGCCACCCAGGAGCCCCAAGATTGTATTTTTTAAAAGATTTATTTATTCATGAGAGAAAGAAAGAGAGAGTTGGAGCAGAGGAGAGAGGCAGAGGGAGAAACAGACTCCCTGCTGAATAGGGAGCCAGAAGTGGGGCTCCATCCTAGGATGTGTAGATCATGACTTGAGCCAAAGGCAGATGCCTAACTGACTGAGCCAGACAGGTGCACGTGTGCACGCATGAACACACACACACACAAAGTGGGGACAGGCAGAGGGACAGACTCTTCAGGCTGACTCCCTGCTGAGTACCAACCTGAGGACTGAGGTTGGTTGGATCTCACAACTCATGAGATCATGATCTAAGCTAAAACCAAGAGTCATTCATTCAACTGACTGAGACACCCAGGTCCCCACTGATTGTATTTTCTGAAGACAGCTTAACAATATCTATTTGGCTTTTTTTTTTTTTTTTGTAATGTGAACTTGATACTTTTCTGGTCAAAAGTGGGGACCATGGCATCTCTGCTTGACTCTGAGAAAAATTACAATGTTACTTTATAGTATTATCACATCAGAAAGATGTGATGCTGTATGTTTCCCAAAGGCTAGGTCATAAAAAGGTAAAAAGGCTTCTGGATTCTTTGCAAAAACACTTCACCCTGGAGCCCTGAACTGTAAGAAATTCAATTGTCCTTAGTCCTCCATATTGTAAGAAATATCAAACAAGCCCTGGTTGAAAGGCACCATAGAGAAACTTTATGACTCTATGAAGAACGAAATTCCTAGCCTGCCTTCAGATGCTGCAGCTTCAGTAATTAATCTGCAATCATTGAGTCCCTGAGGCAGTACCACCCTATGCAAGCTCTTCTTAAAGTTCTGATCCACGAAAGTCATAAATGATAGTAAAAATGTTTATTTTTTAAACCACTGAATTTTGGGGTCATTTTTCATGCAACAATCCAAAAACAGAACATTGAGTAAATGAGCTTGTTAAAAACAGCAATAAAATATAATGAAAACAACAATAATGTAGCAGGAAAATAGATAACAAAAATATGAGGTCAGTTTTCAGTTTTTACTATGGTGGTCATGGTAGGCACACTATATAACATAATGATGCAAGTGAATATAGAGGTCCCAGAATATGCAGTAGGCACCTGGTGATCCAGGAGAGCCAATAGCATAGTTCTATGCCAAGGTCTGCATGCTTGAGACCCAGGAAAGAGCCAATGTTCCAGTTCAAGTCTAAAGGCAAGAAAAAAACCAATGAAACAGACTGAAGACATCAAGCCGGAGGAATCCCCTCTTGCTCCTCTTACTCATCTTTTCGTTCAGCAGTTGGATGGGGCCCATCCACATTAGGGAAGGGAATCTGTTTTACTGGATCTACTGACTCAAATGTTAATCTCATCCAGAATCACTCCCATATATACACTCCAGATAATGTTTAATCAAATGCCTGGGCACCCATGGCCCAGTCAAGCTGACACATAAAACTAACCATCATGCAAAGTACAGTGATAGGCATATACTGCTACTGTATTTGCAACTTGTAATTGTATGGTACATAAATATGAAAAAAAACTTTGCATTTTTAATTCATTTTACCAATAGTTTGAAAAATAAATTTGCAATTCTTCCTCCCCTTACTTTGCTGGTATCAGTAAGCATGTGTACTCTTGTTGAACTCTGTTAGAAAAAAGAATGACTTTATATAGCCTTAAGTAAACAATGCCATCACTCCTAAAATGACCATGTGATCTGTTGGAACCTATTCTTCACTGGTCCCCAGGCTTTCTTTGGTATCATCTTTTCCAAGCCCTGGTCTAGTTGGTCTTGCCATTAGTTTTCTTTTTCTCTGCTACTCTTTCCCTAACAGCCTCTCTTGTCCTTGGAGAGCGTTTTCCTCCTCTAAAGCAAGCTAGAGCTCTTATTAGTCCTTGAATAATGCACACAGACACCAGGCGTCCTCCTTTAAATGCAGCTTTAGTCAGCTTTCACTCAGTCAGGGGGTAGTGAAAAGAGCATGAACTTTAGACTAGACAGGTCTAGGAACCATTCCCTGCTTTATAATTACTAGCGTATGATCTTTTGAGAAGTTAACTCTTTCAGACTTTTATCATTTGTAAAATGGAGACAAAATACTGCTTCATAGCTTTATAATGAGAATTGAGGAAAATATGTAGAGGGAACATGGCACCAGGCATGCAGAAAGATAATTTATCCACTTCCCTTTGTTCCAGGATCTCCTGAACATCTACGATGTCTGAGGCACAATGGCTGTCACTAGGGACCCCGTATTAAAAGACATGGCCTCTGCCATAAAGAACCCACAGACTAGTGAGGTAACATAAAAATAAATAACTGCAAATATCTATAAAATAAATAAACTGTTGCAATGTTGTTACTCAGAAGATATGTGCCAATAATGGTCTGAAAAGGATCAAGGATGATTTCTTGAAATGTAAAAATTAAGCAGAGATTTGGATTTTGCAGGGATTTCCAATAGCAAGGGGTGGGGGGGGTTCGGTATGTGTAACATATGACAACTGAAAAGAGATGGTGGATACAGACAAGATCTCAAAACTGAAGTTTATTTTATTCAGAATGGGGTTTGAGGAGTCCAAAGAAAGCTTGTAGAATTAAGAGAGGGCCTGAGAAAGCAAGGTCTCAGCACAATAAATGCATTTGTGTGTTTACACACTTTTAAAATGGGTAGTTTTGTTATTACCATTTTAAAGAGGAAATAATAACAAATTAGCATTCTCCAAATCATAAAACATTTAAGTTGCTGAGCCAGGGTTCATACCTTGAGAATCTAGTTCTGTATCCTGGGCTTTAAAACTATCTGGATTGTTCCTTTCCACGTGGTTAATGCATTAAAGCATCCAGGATCCTCCAGGTTTTTCCCTTTTTCTTATTAAGGTTAGTCATATATGATGTCCTTACACTATGCTACTAATCCAAGTGATTGGTCCCCACATCATTGTATTACTGTTTTGCATGAGCTTGTAAAACAAATTTAGGATGCAACACCAATGTCATCAGAACTAAAGAAAATAGTTTTCCAAGGTGAACAGATTTCATATCACCATACAAAACCTATGCCTTTCTACATAGCAGAAGTTTGAAATTACCAGGGACGTTTAGCTGAGTGAGTTCAAACGTCATTGCATTATTGGAGATAAAATAGTCTGCATACATTTAGCATCATTTATTAATGATTCAGGTAATGGGAAACTGAAAGAGTTTCAAGGAATCAATGGGGAGTCAGGAATTACATTCACAGATAATGACATGTTCTTTTTAAATACAGAAGTAATAATTAGAAATGGCTGGAGATGGACAGCTTTGTAATTGTATACTTTTGCATGTCAATTTGATTTTTAATTGTATGATTTCTCAAATATATACTTATTATTGTTAATTGGTTTTGTTAATTGGTTTTTTATAAGGGAGTTATGCATACTAAGATTATTTTCTTTCTTTTTTAAATTAATTAATTTATTTATTTGTTAGAGAGAGAGAGAGAGAGAGCGAGCGAGCACAGGCAGACAGAGAGGCAGGCAGAGGCAGAGGGAGAAGCAGGCTCCCTGCCGAGCAAGGAGCCGGATGTGGGACTCCATCCCAGGATGCTGGGATCATGACCTGAGCCGAAGGCAGCTGCTTAACCAACTGAGCCACCCAGGCGTCCCACTAACATTATTTTCTAAAAAAAAGCCAACTTTGGGTTAAGAACACAGATTCTGAAACCAAGACACTTAGGTTGAAAACATGGCCCTAGTATTTATCAAAATTCATGAACCTTAATCAAGTTAATGAATTTCTTTGTGAATACTTCATAATCCTTATTATGGGATTAATTATGAGTATCTATCTCATAAAGTTGTCATGAAGTTTAAATAGCTAACTGTGTTCTAAGTCTCCTTGGTATCTTCCCTATAAATTTAAATGGTTTGGCAAAGTTTTAATCATGAGGATACTCTAAAGATGTATTGGTGATTGTCACAGAAGTCACATACCTCTCATTTCCTTACTATACACTTTTCTGCTGAGTTGTTATTTTGATTTAAAATTCATGTCTTTTACTTTAAAATAGACTTGTGCTATATATTTTGATGTTATAATAATAATGTATAACTATCTTAATAATATTTTAATGTTTCATAGAGTAAATATAAATAGTAACTTTTATTGCTAATATTTGAGGTTGAGGTTGAGATTTTTGAAGGCTTTTTTGGGTGGTTTGATTATTTACATTGATATTAAAAACCATAACATTTGATGAAAGCCTATGAAATGTTCAGCATCCTACTAGATGTAATTACTTTTACTATTTAAATGACTATAATTCAAACCAAGTCTTTCCAGTGTCTGACTCTCTGCCTGGGAGGAAATTAGTCAGATGGATTAAATTTAATTGTGTAAAATGCTACCATATAGTAAAGTTATGCCTTCAATCTCAGTAGGCTTGCTGCTGCAAATGTGCAGTGAGTTGACATGACTTATTCTCATATTCAAACACACACCACACCTTTCCAACTAGATATATTTATTACTGATTTATTCCAAGCACCCAAGTTACTCAAGCTAATTAATCTGTGCCTTCTATATGTGCTAGATACACTTCTGTGATACCTCACAATGACTACCACCACCTAGTACTGATGGACTGTACAATTTTGTTCCCCTAAGTGGTAATGAATTGATGGAACATGGCAAAGTTATAGGTCATCTCCATGATTAGTTTACAAAAGTTTATAACTTCTGTCTTTCAAGCTCTACTTCTCAGTGTACAGTTTTGATGAAGTAAATTGTCACATTTGAGAGATCATGTTACAAGAAACTGAGGAAAGCCACCGGCCAACAACCGACAAGGATCTGAAAGCTGCCAACAATAACTAGGTGGTTTAGAAGGAGATCTTCCCCTATTTGAGCCTTTGGATGAGACTACAGATCCTAGGCTGACACAGATTACAACTTATGAGAAATGTGAAGCAGAAGACCCAGCTAAATCATGCCCAGATTCTTGAACCATAAGAACTTTGAGATAATAAATGTGTGTTATTTTAAGCCATTAAATATTGGGGCAATTTGTAACATAGCAATAAATAAAAATACACTATGCCAAGTTAGAATAATATAGCTCACGGTGTTGTAAGTCAATGTCTTTGCTTACTATTGAATGTTATCTGTGGATTTCATCTCTACAAATTCAATTGCAATCATAAAACATTAGTATTGATGATAAAATATATATGAAACTGAACACAAATTTTCTATACATTATAAGTTCTTATAAGTTGAATATACAGCACAGACCATTTTTACGTTTTGGGGAATTTTTTTTTCACAGAATGGCTTAGATTAGGCTTCTTAAAGCAATGAGTCAAAAGAAATTTTTACTTAAGACACATTGTAATTTTCCTGTTATTTTATATTTCATAAGCATAGACAATTATCTTGTCCCAAGGACTTTCCCAGTTATACTTCTCAAATGTAATTATATAATCAAAATCACATGTGAATACTATTAAGCATAATAATTCAGCCACGACCTAGTCACCCTAATTAAGAGCCAGAACGGCAGTGTTACTTTGAAGTTTTCTGACTGCTCCTTATTGTATTACTGCCTCTTCCACAGAGGTAACTGCTATTTTAAATTTTACGGTTATCAGTTTCTTACTTTAAAGAGAGTTTGCTGCATAGCTCTATATCCCTCAAATATATTTTCTTTGTTGAATATGAATAAAATAACAAAATGAGAGTTTATATGACTGGCCCACCAAAACTGACGAAATGAAAAACTAATGAAATACATTCTTCACATGCCACCAGTTAAATAAACATCTAACTACAGAGTATTTATCAAAATTTCAACATAGATGTAATTTAATCTTCTCTGTCCGAGGGAAATAAAGTCAACTGTTTGCTCTTATTATATTGAATTTCTGACAAATATCCCCTGATATTATGACTACAGTATAAGCATGGGAGGATACAACTAGAAAATCATTTAGAAATATTTGTTAAGCATCTTAATGTACAGTATAAGACCAAAAGATATCAAAGTTTGCATTCCTTTGGATACATCATATTTTACCTAGTGCCTATTGTACTGGAGAACTCAGTGTAGATACTAGTATAATCTGGAGAAAAAGTTGTTTACAAGTTGTATCAGGTCATATAAGGATAAAATGAAACAGAGCATCACTGAAATTTTAGTAGGATTTAGTGTCATCTGGGTTGTGTAGTTTTTAACACACTATCAGCTTATAAGAGCATCAACTCTTAGGTAAGAGCAGACTGACAACTTAAGAGAAACAAGCTTCATGAGAAGCTTCAACCAATACCAAGTTTACTTAGTTATCAAGAAAGTATACAGGGCAGGAAACAAAACAGCAGACACAGCAACAGCATCACACACATCTACTGGATTCCAGGCAGAATTTTGATGGCCTAAAGACATGCACAGTCATGAGAGGCTTGAATGAGCATGGACAACCTCAGACCATGGAAGCCATCAGTATTGGTTCTTCCCACTTTGATATCTTGGAAATCACATAGCCCTCAGGCACAGCAGCCTGGGCCTATTCTCTAGATTAGCTGCCTCTCATAAATGCTGGATACCTATTACTGGATCTTCATAATAGATAAAGGTAGTTAATCCTATAGGTAGTCTTTAGCCCAAATCTCACAACTTGGACCTGAAAATTCCTAACAAGTTTTTTAGTTAATATTGTCACAGAGATTGACTAAGAGTCATGTCCAAAGATGGTTCAGAGGAATGACCTAAGAACCTGTTGTTCACCTTTCCTCTTCACATGTATTTTAGAGTTACTCTGTTATAAAACAAAACCAAAAATGGTTATTTTTCTTGTAACATGATTCAGGAATTTAGTGACAGACGCTACTAGTTTCTAGCTCCAGCTCTTAGTTCTTACTATGTATCTTTGGGTCATTATTTGATTTTATTTAAAGAAGTGGATAAAGGATGTGATAAAACCAAGTTGTAAAGGAGCTGTTAAAAGGAGGGTAGATTGTTAAAATACTTCAAAGTAGCCCTGTTATGTGGGAGTGCAATGAATGAAGTGGGGTCAGGATTAAGTTAGAGAGGTAGGCAGTGGACATGTGAAGGGCCCCGTGAAGAGGAATATGAGAATATTTCCCTGTTATGAAAAGCCACTGAAAGAGTATAAATGGCATAATCAAAAAATCAGATCAGTAAAATTGTGGCTGGACTACAATAATTAATCAAGGAAAATGATAAATCAAAGATAACAAAGAATGAAGAGGTTATTAGCCAGGGAAGAAAGTCACTGGATATGTCAATTATTCTGCTTATTTATAGCATACATATAATCAATTTATTTATCATTATAATCATGGAATAATATACTTATTAAAATGATACATATAATAATAAAAATAATGTTTAACTTTAATAGATTTGTAGGAAAATGGCAAAGTACATAGAAAAATGATCTAGTAAATATCATTTTATTAACTGAGAGACAGAATGTTTCTAGAAACACTAAGGAATCTGTTAAAACAATATTTGGTTGATGCCTTACTGTATGTAAAGGACACTGTCTAACTGTATGCTGCTGGTATATCAAAATGAATTTGAGTTTTTGTAAATTGATCTCATCCAGACACAAGAGGAATTAAAACTCTTAATACTGTACCTTTCCTTATTTTTAAGAATGCTTTTTCAATTAAACTCTATGTTATCTGATATTTTTGTTTTTATAGCAAGTCATATTTTTTTAAAGATTTAATTTATTTATTGGTCAGAGAGAGAGAGAGAGAACACAAGCAGGGGAAAGCAGGCAGAGAGAGAGGAAAAGCAGGACCCTGGGATGATGACCTGAGCCGAAGGCCGACACTAAACCAACTGAGCCAACCAGCCATCCATATAACAAGTCACATTATTTGTAGCTTTATAGGGAGTTTCATATTTATAGTGATTATTGATAGCTCATGATATATTTCAAAATATATCTTATTTTATACACTCTATTCATTCCATTTGTTTATTCATATTGTCCCTCATTTACAGAAAGTTTTTCCTCATTCTCTTTGTTCTGTTATCAGTTGGAAAATCACATCCTCTGTTTAATTTTACTGTATTATATTAGTGGAATCTAAGAAATTACAAAATAATTCACTACCTGACCCTATCCTCCAAAAACCAGAGCCCTTGAACGCTCTAATTCTTCTTTCTCTCTGAATTTATATGCCAATAAAATAGTTTTTCTCCAAATTTTATTTAAATATATTGTTCAATATTTTACAGGAGAGTTTGTGATGTATGAAGTTTAATTTTACAGACGTGTTCTGTCATGATCAAATTAAATAATAAAATTTAATAATTTTCATCAACATGCTTCCAAGACATTTTTTCTTCACTCTTATTTCTGACTTTCTAAGATTTCTTAAATCCAAAGAAAGCCACATCTGCCAAACATAACTATAGTCAAAAGGTTTGAATTGGCTCTTCACCTAATACTTAGAGAAGAAAAATTCCCAATTTATAAGAAAGTAGCTTAAAGATACCATATCCAAAGTATATCTTTAACGGAGAGTTCCAAATATTGGGCCTGGAAGTTTATACATATGTTACAACCTGAAGATCTTCCTACAGAGAAAGTCATTAAGAATTTAAGAAAGTGCTTCACAAATCAGGCAGTACACATGGGTCTATAACCTGAGTACTAAATGTTTTGACAAGGGTGTGATTGCTTCAGTTATACATCCCAGGATATTAGACACTTGGGGAATATGTATCTTCTGCAGTGTCAGAAAAGAAAATGCTAGCAAAGCTAAGGCTTTGATTTGTTGTACTTGAATTTCAACCCTAAAAATTAGCCTCAACACAGTATTTCATTACATGTATTATAGCTTTTGGTTGGCAACCATAACAAGTGAGGAAAATTAGGACTTTACATATATTTTTGGGACATTTAGCACAAAATCTGTCGTTTTCAAGAAATAAAGAGAAACTATACCCAATGTCATTATGCCTTTAATTTTCTTTTATCAAATTAACTTCCTCTGGAAAATTGAAAATAGTTATCTTTGGCCATCAAAAATGTAAATTTATGTTTTAGAATATATTTATTCATTTTTATATATACTATACTTTTTGATACTTAAATTAACTTACTGTCATAAAATTCCATAAATTTACAGAAGTTATATATGTTGAATATTAGCACTTTGCTAAGAAGAAGTGACATAAATTTAATCTTTATAGGCAAGGGACTTTTACTTCCAATTTCATTTGCTATAGGAAACTCACTGAAGTGCAATTCAAACTGGGTAGGCTCAGTGACATGATAAATTCACAAATATCTTGGCCCAATTTTAAGTGTTGATGTATACAGTAAATAGGGAAAACATATGCTAGAGTTCCTAAAGATGAGGACAAGCAAGATATGGACAACATTGATTTTGGGTACTTACCCAAATAAAATGAAAAGACTAAATCAGAAAGACATAGGCATCCCTATGTTTAGAGCATTATTCACAATAGCCAAGATATAGGATGAATCCAAGAGTCCACTGATAGATGAATGGATAAAGAAGATGTGGTGCATATATAAAATGGAATATTAGCCATAAGAAAGAATGAAATCTTGCCATTACAACAACATGGATGGACCTAGAGGGTATAATGCTAAATAAAATGTCAGTCAGAGAGAGACAAATACCATGATTTCAATCACATGTGGAACTTAATAAATAATACAAAGGAGCAAACAAGTTAAAAAGAAACAAATGAAAAACCAAACTCTTACATACAGAGAACAAACTGGTAGTTGTCATAGGGGAGGTGGGTGGGAAGATGGGGAAAAGAGATAAAGAAGATTAAGAGTATACTTATCTTGATGTGTACTGAGTGATATATAGAATTGTTTAACTATTATATTGTATACCTGAAACTAATATAACACTGTATGTTAATTATAGTTGAATGGGAAAAAAATTAAAAAAAGATTGTCAGTGTTGCTTTTCAATATTATTTTAAGGTACATAAAACAGTGCGATGAGACAAGAAAAATAAACTACAAATCTATATTACATGAACTAATATTTATGAAATTTTCAAAAGTGTCTAGCATGTGGTAGTGCAACTTAGATTTTAAGTGCCATCATTATTTATAGATGATAAGATTCATCATCTGGAAAACCACAGAGAATTAATTGAAACATAATTTTATGTTAAAAGAGATTCAGTTAGGTGTCTGATTAGTATATGAAAGTCAATAACTTTTTATGTAATTACATGAATTAATATGGTCTTGAAAAATACCACTTTCAACATAAAAACATGATTTGTTTTTGATATGCAAAGATAATCAAATATAAAATATAACCTTAAAGAACTAAAAAATTGAGAATTATATTTTTTCTGAGAGATAATATAAAAGTGTATAAACATATCAGAGATTTCAATCCTTCTAAGTGAACTTAGATCTTCAAGTTAATGTCAATGTGCAAGTGTTTTTGGTAACATGATAAATTAAATCTGAAGTTTATCAGGAAGATTAAATGAACAAAGAGTAATAAAGACAATTTTGTTACAAAAACAATAAGGTAAAGAAGTTGTCATAATATTTTTCAGATTTATTTTAAATGTTATAAAATAAATAAAAATGTTAATAAAGAGTAAAGTTCAAAAATGGTCCTGCATATATTGAAAATTTATTTATAATGCGAGTAGCATTTTTAACAGACTTGAAAAGGATATATAAAATAAATATTAAAATTACCATTGATTCTCCACTGAAATAAAATATATATAACATATGAAAAATTATTTAAAAATACAAACATTAGAACAGAATTGTGTTAAAGGGTATCTTACTTTCAAGGCCCTTTCTAAGAGAATCTGAAACTTATAATAAAAAGAAAAATACTGGCTGGTTGAACCATAACTGTGGTCCATAATAAAAGATAAACACATATTTTTTTAAAAAGACAAATTACCTGTATTTAGACAAAATATTAATCAAAACTAAAATATGAACCTTGACACAATGCTATTACTACTAAAGTACATCAAGCATTTGGACTCTAGAAGATGTCTCTCTAGTAAATTCTTTTCCTGCTCCAGAATCCTATCTGGGATCCCTCATTGCATCTAATTTAAATATTTCCTTGGTACCCTCCAATATGGGGCAATTGATCAGTCTTTCCTTATCTTTTAGGACTCTGGAAAATTTAAAGAGTCTGGTCAGATATATTGTGGAATGTCTTGTAATTGTCTTCATTGACTATAAATTTTAATTTAAAGTTTTAAAAGAGCTAGCATAAATAAAAGTGCCATGTACTTGTGGCTAACTTATCACAAGACACTAATGCTACCATAATGTGAACAGCTCAAGCCAGAACTGAGTCTGAGATTCAGGTCTGTGTTACCGACTATCTGCATGATATTCACTCCATTTGACCCTTCATTGTCACTCCACAAAGTCCTTCATATGAAGCCCCTTCATAACCAAGTATCTTGGCATACAGGATCTCATTTATTGTCTCCAATTTCTGACTTCCATTTCTCTATTATTGCCTATAGTGAGTTGATTTCTGCCTTATCACTCCACTGAAATCCTGAGAGGTGCAATTTCCATCTCATCTGGCAGACTATATGCTATGCAAAAAGATGCTCACTATGAACAGTTTTGTGAAAATCTTCATCCTGGTACTTATCGATAACTGGTAACTGGTGATCTAATCCAGTAGTTATCAACTGGAAGCAGTTTTAAACCCCTCATCCCAAAAGGGGACTTTGGAAAATCTACTGACATTTTTAGTTTTCACTAAGAATGCTACTGGCATCTAGGGGGTAGAAGACAACGATACTATTGTCTTACAATGCACGTACAATCCCTGACAATAAAGACTTATCTGGCCCAAAATTTAAATAGTGCTGAGGTTGAAAACCTGATGAAATCATGTACTCATCTTTGAACGTCACTTGATAATCATCAAAACAAGACATTTCCACTCATCCCTAGTGCCTGAGCACTATACCAGTCTCATTGTGTTGGAAAGTCTAGTGCAATTCCTTCACATAGTAGAACTCATTAAATGTCTTATGAATAAACAAATGTTATATATACTCTTCCAAGAAGGAGATCTCTTTAACACTCAATGACTGCTACTAGATGTTCTGAAGCAAATGCCAGAAGACCATTATCTTCTGTACTATCAAACTGTCCTTTTTATTATTGGATTTAATCATTCTCCCTTTGCATGAAAATGTCAACAAATACCTTAGAAAAGGAAGTACAAAGCTAAGCTTTATAAGTGTGGCCAATTAGGTTCCACAGGATAACTGTTCACATAGGTCACTGCTGTTTACTCAGATTATAGCTTCAAAAGGGCAGCCTCCTGGACTAAACATTAGAATGAGAGGCATTTTCGTGGAAGAAAAATACACAGAATAATATAACAGACTAAGCATATGTTAAGAAATTAAGTCAATGAGATTGCATCTAAAATGCACTTTAACTCATATCTAAATTGTGTCTTATGGCACTTACTGTACCTCTTTGTTGTTTTCCCTTCCATATTTTCTATTTCATATTAATTTGTTTCATAAGAAACATAACAATACTAAAATAAAAATAACTATGATTCTTTGGGATCTTGATGGTGTATAATCTGGTTAATGTTAAGCCTTATAATAATTATTTTTTTTATTTCTGTAGAATGTCTTGTATACTCCATTTTGCAACAGAAAATCAAACTTTTGTGATTTTTAGTAACATATTTCTTGACCTAGCTTAAATCTAAGTACAGTAAATTAATGATGCAAAAAAAACTACGATGAAAAATATTAAAAATTATAAATAAGATCAATCAATATTTAAAAGTAGCAAGAAACCAAACATTTAAAATAATCATACTATCAATAAGAAAGCATCAGAAAAGAGCACACTTCTATTAAATTTAGAAATTTTCCTGGGCTGCTTGCTATAAAATATTAATAGAAAATCTAGTTACTTATAAGTATACATTTAAATATGTAATAACTTCTCAGTAAAAAATGAAAATATCCAATATATGATAAGACATATATTTATTGGTATATATTTTTGAAAACATAGAGGAAAAGCCCTATCAACTGCTTATCATCACTACATACCAATTAATCTAAGACAAGTCACTCTACACCAGTTTTAATAGATACTTCTGAAATGATGGGAATGTTTTATTATTGCACTGTTCAATATGGTAGTTCTTAGCTACATGTAACTCCTCAGCACTTGAAATGTGACTAGTGGACAGAAAAACTCAATTCTTATTTTTATTAAATTTAGATAAATATTAATTGAAATAGCAACATGTGTAGAGTCTGCTTTATTGGACAACATGGCAGAATATTAGCTTAATGTTCTACCACTTTATTAATAAATATAGTTTACAAATTAGGAAAATAATGATTTTGTTTTTGTCAATTTTTATGGAAACTGATTTCTATGAATGCCATTCCTAAGCATTTCATGACTAAGTTTATTCTGAATCAGATAAAAGAAACTAGCTCTAAGCAAGTAAAAACAAATAAACAAACAAATAATTAAAAAAAAAACATATCTATTAGTTTGGCCTTAAATCCTCTTTTAAATGGACAACCACCCTTTCTATGCATGGGAGTTTCTTCTGTGTAAGGACTCCAAAATAAGTGCTTTTAAATTGAACCTATTTAAATTGAACCTATTGAATAACTTTGTGAGCAATTCCCACATGAAGAGCATCAAAAATTATAATTTTATTGCTTAGTTATTTTATGAATCTTTCTTCCCTATTAGGGAACCTTTAATTACCTTCCTTGAAACTCAAAAGCATAAATCTTTACTGCCTTCTCTGGTAATGAGACACATTAAGTGCTTACAAAATTCACCGGAAATTTTGCTGATGACAATGCATTTGAAATACAATGTGATGCATGTTCATACACACAATCCCACTGTGTTAATGACACATACTCCCCTCATTTTCCTGACAACACAGAGTCCACAATTAGGGACTCAATAACTTTGGGTAAAACCCTGAGCTAGTTGCACATCCTTGGTGCACAAGAGAGTGCACAAGAGATTCTTGGTGCACTTGATCAATGTTAAAAGATATAACTGGAATTTAAACAAAAGATTCAACAATATTTTGAAGTGATGTCATTGGGAATAAATAATTAAAATTGCTGTTGGAAAATCATAAATCTGTATATCATTATGGCATGGAAAATGAAAACTTTTTAAAAATCTTCATAACCTGGACATAGATTATTTTGGTTTTCTCATTTAAACAACTTAAAAATTAATTAAAAAAAATTTTTTTTCCTACTGTCAATTAAAAAATGGGTAGCTGTATTTTTTTACTGCAGTGCAGACTTTTTGATTTGGGCTAACATGACAGCACTAACAATAAAATGGAAAAAAAATCTCACTTTACTTTGCATTTAATACTTACCTACCCACCAACAATTTACACTGGTTTGTGGTCTTGGAAAGCTGACTAGAATTTTGCTTAAATTTGTCTAGATGCTTGGTTTTGTCAGCATTCTTTGAGTATGATTGCATACGTATGTGTGTGCATCTCTGTGTGTGTGGGCATATATGTATATTTTATTGAATTGCATTAATTACCTGCGGCTGTTTGAAACCTCTTTAGCCACTATGCTTTAAAATATAAATATTAGATTCCAAGTCTAATATTTCTCTCTAAAAAAAAAATCTCTAAATTCTGTTCTTTTAATTCATAGGAGAATTGTTGATGTGATAACTCAAGTTGTTGAATTATTATGCTTTATAATTTAATTGACCAAACACTGCACTTCTGGAGAGATTTTTCTATATAACATGAGCCTGGGAGATAGAGAACTTTGTTTCAATTAGAAACATACAGTGAATCGTGATTTTGAACACAGAATGCATGACAACGGAGGTTTGTTTCTCAGCTCTAAGGGTCCATATTTACAATAATAATCAACTTGTCTCAATTTATTGAACCAACTAAATATTTGATAGTGCTGGGATAATACAAATTTTGGAAACATTCTATATTTTAATTGACATATATATACTAAGGATTATATACACACATCAAGTAATGAGTAATGCAATATGTTAGGAAATGCCCTAATATTTTGGCTTTGGCTACTAAGGCATACCGCACAAAAGTATGTTAAAGGATTGAGCTTTCTGAATCTATGGGTGGATGCTTTTCATTTTTTAATATTCTAATTCTTTTATTTTTCTCAAATATTCTCAAATATTTCTTCTACTTCTTTTGCTCTCTATTTACATTCAGAAAAGAGCATGCCTCTTCTTTTGACAGGTTACTGATGTAAGGTGTTGAGTAAATATAATAATGTGTTTGAGTTGTATTTAGGCTTTTTATGCAACTCTGATTTCATTTGCTCCATGCCTTCAAATGTTTTGAGGAGGAATCAGAACATTTCCTTCAGAAAAGTTTGAAACCTGCATTTTTGCATGATCCCTAAGATTTCTGTGCTTTTTTTAGTTAAGTTCTCAGCTTATCTTATTCTCTCTCTCTCTCTTTGTCTCTCCTATAGCCCAGCTGCAGCCTTTTGGATCACAGAGGAGTTTTCCTTATCCTCTAAGTCCCTTCTCAGCTTTCTTTGCCTTTGAAGATCTTTATCCATCCTGTGACTTTCCCTTAGTCTTTGAAACAGAAATGCTCTACAATTCGGTCAAGGCCGGGAATGCCTCCCATATATATTTTGAGCACTCTTATTTCACCCTCAGCTGAAGCGATTTAAGTTTTTGCATGTCGCAAATGGATTTCTGGGATCCCTCCTGCTCTCTTTGGAAAAGTGGCTGAAAGCCCCAATCACCCGGAATTGATAACTGTCATCTCTCTTCTACACACCCCCCCCATCACATATTTAATTTGGGAAAATGCAGCGCACCTATGTTGGAAGAGAAGTATGTTTAAGAATTATTTTATAATCCTTTGACAATCTCAGAAAGTCTCAGAGAATCTAGAAACAGTTAAATTCTCTAGGGAATAAATTACTTCCACTCTGCCTCTGTCTCTACTCAATCAGCAATGCTTTCCCACGCGTCTAGCAGCAGTGGTAAACATTCTGTCCATTAGCCTGCATGAAATGCAAAGACAAAGCTTGTTCCTCTGAGATAATAGAGATCACCTCTATATTATTACTCAACAAAAGAGCACCTTGTGGGACGCCTGGGTGGCTCAGTTGGTTAAGCGGCTGCCTTCAGCTCAGGTCACGATACCAGCGTCCTGGGATCGAGTCCCGCATCGGGCTCCTTGCTCGGCAGGGAGCCTGCTTCTCCCTCTGCCTCTGCCTGCCACTCTGTCTGCCTGTGCTCGCCCCTGCGCTTTCTCTCTATCTGACAAATAAATAAATTAAAAAAAAAAAAAAGAGCACCTTGTATAGGGATTATACCTCGGAATTAGTGCTCTTCATAGTGTAGTGCATCAACATCAGCTAGGCACTTGTTATGCATGAAAATCCTCAATCCCCATTCCAACCTACTGAATCAGAAACTCTGGGACTACCTGGAAATCTGTTCTTTACTAACCTGATGACTCTGATACCCAGTGAAGCTGAAAAAAACACAGCTATCACTGTGATTAAACATGCTAATGTGACTAAAAACAGTATTTAGGGGTGTGTGGGTGGGTGTGTGTGTGTGTGTGTGTGTGTGTGTGTGTGTAGGATTCAAAGATGAACATGTCAATTTCTACCAAATATTTTAGTATTTTATTTATTAGCAGAAGTATATTTTAGTGAACCCCTCCTTTTAAAATCCAGTCTGGTTTGTAATACTGCTTCTTAAAGTTCCTAGTGCTTCAGATTTCTAAGGCTCGTTTTCTTATCTATAATAATAATAATAATAATAACAGCAGCTAAGTCTTAAGGTTATGGTGGATATAACTAAGAAAATGTAATCATGTAAAATACTTAGTACAGAGCCCATGGATATTAGAAGTATGACCATCACTTTTCCTTATAAGAGCTATAACCAGTAGAACTGCTTTATTAGGATTAATTAATTCCTTATTTGTTTTGCACAACATAGATGAAAATTTGCTCCCTTATATATTTTTTTCCTTTTTGTTTTCTTTTAATTTAAGTTCTGTGCTCAATATTGGGCTTGAATTCACAAACCTAAAATCAAAAGTCACATGGTCTATGGACTAAGCCAGCTAGGTGCCCCTCCTCCCTTATATTCAATGTTAAGGATATAACATTTCTGTTTTATACTTCTTTGAACATCTCTCTCATCACCTAATATGGCTTTTTCTTGTTTTCTGTGTGTTTCAAATACATTAGTCAAATAAGTTGAAGCCCTATTGTTAGAAAATGCGATACCTAATTAAAATTCTTTGAAAGATAGAGCTATAAGGATGGTATAAGTGGCTTGGTATTTTTTTGAAGATGATATGGACATTTAAAAATTTTAAAACAAAATCGCATGGTAAACAAAATATAATATTTTATATAATAATGGTGAACAAATGCATTTATTTATCCATCTAACACGTATTTATTGAATGACTTGAAAACATTTTGTACCTCATGAAGTTACATTTGAGAGGAAATGTCACAAATTAAATAATTTACCCAGTAACTAACTACATAGTTATGATTGTAAGAAACAAGTTGTATTTTTTAAGCATTAAAAAATTAGTTATTTTTAGGGGCCCCTGGGTGGCTCAGTGGGTTAAGCCTCTGCCTTTGGCTCAGGTCATGATCTCAGGGTCCTAGGATTGAGCCCCACATCAGGCTCTCTGCTCAGCAGGGAGGCTGCTTCCCCCTCTCTCTCTGCCTGCCTCTCTGCCTACTTGTGACCTCTCTCTCTCAAATAAATAGATAAAATCTTAAAAAAAAGAAAAAATAGTTATTTTTAGAATGTCAGATTTATTTATTAGACTTTCTTCCTCTCCCTACTTTTCTCCTTTATTTCTTCTTCTTCCTTTCTTATGTTCATTAGAAATGGTATCAGGTGTTTGGTTTTTTTAGTTGGTGTATTTTTCAATACTTATTATTGTTGAAATTGGGAGAACAGGTAACTCTTGATTATAATGTTAATTTGAAATAATTTTCTGGAGAAAATTCGGCAATTGCTATAAAAAGAGGAAGAATTCCCTCTACCTTTCCAGGTCTTTCTAGTTGGACTAAGAATCAAATTGACAGAAGACAGATTAACAGGAAAAAATAAAATTTAATAGCCTGTGGATACTGGGGATCCACGCAGATATGGGAATTCCAAAGACAGTCAGGCAACATGATGTTTATATGAGCTAAGGAGAGGGAGGGGTAGGGGTCTGAGAATACAAAGGGAAGAAAGACCATTAACAGGAAGGTGAAAGGAGATGTTTGAAAAACAAAGGTTGCCATATTATATAGGTAAGCTTGTTAGGTAAAAAGGAAACTGTTAATAGCTGTCTTCCTGGTACAAGTAGGTAATTGAGAGAGAGAAGTAAAGAGCTTTTATTGAATTTGCTGGGTTTTGATTGTTTTTAACTCAAAATAATGTTCATGCCAACATGGGCCATCTTGGAGCTGCCTACCCTTGGCCCTTACAAAATCCTTAATACCTGGGTTAAAACTTTTCTGTGTCTTAAAATACCAATATCATTTTAATTCAAAGTCAAAGGAAAAATGCTAGAGAATTCCTAATGGTATGGCAAAGATGAGTAAGTTATCTCCTTACTAATAAGGAAGGTAATAACTGGAAGCAGTCACAATTTTGCACAATAGATAATTATTATAGAATTTACACATAGATGAAATGAATAGCTCTTTCCATTTATTATTAGAATTTCCAAATTTATATTGTAAAATAAAAGGAAATATGCAATTTTATTAAGAGTTGTTAATTCAAAGTTAATGTATTTATAGCCAATATAACCACTGATAACATTACAGTTTTGTCATTGGAATGAAGAAGAAAATTTTGAGTAGCTTTTACAAATCAAACTAGAGGAGATATTGTATCACAAGATAATAACTTTGATAGTATGCTTAGTTATTTTAAAGCTAAAACTATTTTTATTTTATTCATGTAAAATATTATATTAAAGGAAAATATTGGTACATATAATCATTCTAGTCTGGGAACTATAGCCTCAATAAAAGTGCATTACAAAGCTTAACAATTTTTGGATTCACCAATTGGTACTTTATCTACCTTGAAATGGGATCCATTTGAAATACCAGTATTTCTGATAACATATATAGGTTTCAAAGTGCCTTTGTTAAATTTTATCTTAGTCATTGGAAGATTTTTAGAAGGATAAAGATGAAGACCTACAATATTACAAATAAAATGGCATTTTTTTCTCACTTTTGTAAACTTTATAACTGTTTCAAACATTCAACACACAATCCTAGAAATAATCTTACTTGGAACCTGCAGGCCAACTAGTTAACACTGTATCCAATTAAATACTCATCCCATTTAAATGTTTTATTTCCATATAAGATTGGAATATCTTAATTATATTTTTAAAATCCCTAAATTAACTTTCCATGGAAATAAAAATCTCAGTTTTGTTAGCTCATCATTTTTATCATAACATAGATGGTTGATGATTGCCTGTTTCTTTAGAGATTTTTGATTACTTTCAACAAAGTGGCATGATATTTTCAGTGATTTTGGAGAATTTTTTCCTCATTTACACTAATGCTTTCAAACATCAATTACTAAGTTTCATTTCTGTCTGTTAGTAAACTGGGTTTTATATACTTGAATGCCATTAAATATATTAGCAAGGTATGCTGCACTGTAGAAACCACACTCCTTGAAAGCATTTTTATTTTAGAGTAGAAACTTTAAAGACAGACATAATATTAACAACACAAAGGGCACATCTGAAGTTGGGAAACCATAAAGCATTACAGCCACTTAAAAACACTATAGTTTGAAAACAGCTGGTGACAAGGAATTGCATGTTTTTCTATCTCTAGGTAACTTCATTTTAAATTCTGAAAGCAACTCTATTGCTTAAACTTGAGCTGTTAAGATGAGTTTGTACTTGATTTCTAATCAGTTTTTCTTTAATTCACAAAGGATGCTATAGAAATTATTTTTAGGTCAGTATACAAAACACACAATTACCAATACTGAACAAACAAAAAACTTTCTCAGTCTTTGTAAAACTTAATATATGTCATAAAAGATTTCAAATAACATATCTAAATATTGCATATAAATTGTATAGAATGACTACAAACACACTTGTACTCATGATTCAGATTAAGAAATAGAACATTTAAAATCTATTCAACTGTTTCATGAATCCCTAATGTTTTGGTTTTTGCTTTTCTTTTTAAATAGACTATTATTTAGAGCAGTTTTTTCAGAAAGTTCTTATATACTGTCCACCTTCACACACAGTCTCCCCATCATCAATATTATTCCCAAGAATGCAACATTTTTTAGGATTGAAGAGTCTATGTTGAAACTTCATAATCACTAAAACTCTGTCATTACTTTATGGTTCATTGTTAGTTTTGTTCATTCCATGGGTTTGGACAAATGAGTAACAATATGTATCCACCACTGTAGTATCACAGAGAATAGTGTCACTGCACTGAAAATTTTCTGTGCTCTTCCTATTCATCCCTATCTTCCCTCTACCCCCTGCTAACTATTGATCTTTTTACTGTCGCCATAGTGTTGCCTTTTTTATAATGTTACATAGTTGGAATCATACAGTATGTAGCCCTTTCAGATTAGCTTCTTTCACTTAGTGAAATCCCTTTAAGTTTCCTTCATGTCTTTTGAATGGAGGATCTTTTCATATGCTTATTCACCATGCATATATCTTCTTTGGTTCCCCATGGTTTTAAAACCCCATGTCTGCAATTATGTGAAATGGGAATGTGTTCCTAAAGGGTAGGGACATAAAGAGGGCTTACTAAGTAAAACAATATGGAGATTGTAAGTAAACAAACAGCTGGATTTCCAAATATATTAATATGGTCTGTCAGGAAATAATAGATTTTTGGAATTGTTTGGACAACAAAGCTGCAATTTCCCTGTGAGATCTGCAAAACATAATTCTGCTATCATATGGCTATTTCTCAAAAGAAACTGTTTCTTCTCTACTGGATATGAACAGGCAGTTTGGCATCCAAATTTGTTTTAAAGCATTGGGGAAAAATGGTATTTAGGTGCAAACTTCTGAATATACTCAGACATTGAATATACACAATTTTGCAAAATGAAGACCATATGATATTTAAAGTTTTTAAGTGGTAAGATACATTTCTTTGGTATAATAAGGAATATAAAATAATACTAAGTTCCAAATACATTACCTTCCTTTTAATTAATACTTCATACATTACTTCCCCTAGATAGGTTGTCCCTTACCATATCTCAAAAGAGCAAAATTAGTAACTATCCACAGTTTTATTCTTTTTCTTCCTTCTATCTTCAGAGAACTTCTACACACACACACACACACACACACACACACACAGTCACACTTTTATACAATCACACAAACATGTTTATCATCAGGAAACTGGACAAAAGAGTTCTATACATTTTATTACACTCTTTTAAGAGACATTTGATTTGTTCTCATGAAATAATATGATCAACTAGGTTAGGACAACAAACATTTGAAACAATAATTGCAGAACTACATGAAACATATTCAAATCACTGTTTAAAATAATGGCAGGAAAACAAACAAAAATCTTTTCATCAATGCTGGAAGTTGCTAGGCTTTGAATTATTCGAAAGCCTGTTACCTACTTTTTAAAATACAAGGGCTATATCTAGATCTTCCCCTCCTATTTTCTCTCTTCATTTCTTATTTTTTTCAAAGTCATACATGTTCGGAGTTTATTTTTAGTTTTTAAAGATTTTATTTATTTACTTGAGAGAGAGAGAGAGGAACAGAAAGAAGAAACTGGGAGGAGGGATAAAGGAAGAGGGAGAATCTGCTGAGCCTGGAGCCCAACGTGGGGTTAGATCAGGGACTCAGGGATCAGGACCTGAGCCAAAGGCAGAGGCTTAATTGACTGAACCACCCAGGTGCCCTGCATGTCTCAAGTTTTAAAAGGCCAGTTCTAAAAGGATTGGAATCATAAGCAAACAAAAATAGTCTCTTTCCTTATCTCTTCCCAAATTTGCTAATTATCATTCTCCAGAGAAAACAGTCAAGTATTTTAGCTCCTTCTTATTTTACCCTGAATTTCCCAAAATATATTATTATAATTTATCTTTCAATTTTAAACAATTTTCTTGGCCTCCTCTTACGGCTTTCATACACTTGGCCTCCAATTTTCACATACACTTCTCTTTGACAATGTACTGTCACCAGCAAAACCCTGCACGATTGACCCTAAGACCTGATCTTTACTGTCACCTGCATGTTCCCCTGACCTTTGTCCCACATTTTCCTTAAGTTCTTCCTTCCAGTTATCTTTTAACTCAGGCAAAAGACCCAGTGGGCAAAACATCCAATGATGGAAACCCAAACTACCCTCCCAAGCAGTAACAACTGCCTAGAGGAAGAACTCTGACCCCTCCAGACTGCCTAGACCAGTTTGAGCTCCATCACTGACTCGCATCAGGACAGATGGACCCTGGACTGTTATCTCTTCCTCATTGTAATGCTGAAGTTTCCACCCAAAGAGGAGCACAAACCTCATTAACATATGTACAATATATGGGCGTGTTCCTTAAGATGCAAATACAGTCCTCTACCTGCCTCTAAGCAAAATGACAAAACTCCCTTTTCTGACTATTCACCCTGACTTTAAATAAAAGGAACCCAATCACTTTGCTCTGAGAGTCACAGCTTTGGAAGTTAATTCCCTTGATTTCTTTATTTGCCTCAAATAAGGTTTCTTTTGTGTGACAACTCCACCTGGTCTGCTATCTGTAAGTCAGAAAGGAGTGAACTCAAGTTAGTTCTGTTACACTACCATTGTATTATTATTATTATTATTATTATTATTATTTATATGCTCATGTATGTGTATGCACATATCAAATTCAGTAATGACATATATAGCATAGTGTACTATAATTTCCTTATTATACCACTTCTCTTTCTTTCTGAGGATATTAATTGCTTATATTGTCCCATTTTCTTATTTTGTGCACTCTTCACTGGTTGAAATATAAATCTATTTGCAACAGTATCAAATATAACATTTGTGGGTTTCATTTTTTATTCTTCTTTGGAGATAAATCTCTAATTTTCCATTCTCCTGATTCTAGGTCTGCTACATTACTGTCTTTCTGGAATTTCTCTTGCCTTCATTTTGGAGTGTTCCATTCATCTCCTATTTCTTCCCTCCTGGAGACCATGCATTCTACTTTTCTTGATTTATTACCTCATTTTGATGTCACAGATAGTTTTTTTTTTTTTTTAATTTTTCGAGAAAGAAGAGCACACGAAGAGAGCACACGAATGAGAGCAAGGATGCATACTTGAGGCAGGGGTGGCTGGGAGGAGCAGAGGGAGTGGGAGAGAGAGAAATCCAAGCAGGCTCCATGCCCAGTGCACAGGCTGGTGTGGGGCTGGTTCCTGGACCCTGAGATCATGACCTGAGGCAAAATCAAGAGTTGGAGGCTTAATGGACTGAGCTCTCCAGGCACCCCAAGACAGCTCTTTAGATTCCAAGAAGTGGTACTGGAGAACTACAGTTTGGGTCTTGTCTGAAAGACCTTTATTTTATTCTCACTTTTGAAATACAATTTGGCTGATTATACAAATCCTGTTTCTATATCACTTTCTCTCAAAAATGTTAAAGTTATTTTGCATGATCTTTGTGCTTCCAAGTGTTAAAAAAAATGCAATGGCTTGTGTGTACTAATTGTTCTGATTTGTTCTATTTACCACATACATCCTAAACCCCATCAGATCTTCATTAAGCATATAGTTTTCTGAAATTCCTAATAATGTAGGTCATGGAGCTATTTTAGCATAGATTTGTCTAGGCATTTGATGTAGGAGGATTTTTTTTTTTTTTAATCAAAAGGATAGGTTATTCAGATCTAGAAATTTTACTGATTTATTTGTTTGATAGTTTCCTATCAGTTTCTATATTCCCTTTTCTTAAAGTTCTCTGTTTATATTATAATATTCTTAGATTTTTTTCTTTCCCTATGTTCCATTTGTTTTTCTCTTCGCTTAATGAATGTACACATTTTATGTAAAATTAATGTATACAAAACATGGGCTTCTGAATTTTTTGTTTATTAGAGTTTCATGAGGAGAATGGACATCTATATCAATATTTACATAATATATTATATGACATACATGAATTTGATTTGCCATTTTTAACCAAAATCCCTTGATGTTACTAATTTTTGAAAAAACAATATGCCTTAGCAGTTGAGATACTACGTAACAGTCATAAAGACTGTTCAAAGTTCAAATTCCAACTGCAGTATTTATTGGCTGAGAGGCAGACCCAAGTATTATCCAAGTTATTGAACTTTCTAAGACTCAGCTACAACTCAATACCGTAAGGGCAATGATATTTACCTTAGATTTACTGTGTAGTTTCCATGACTTGATATTTATTAGTTGATTTCACAGAGATATCCATTACCGTATCTCCTTCATTTCTTCTGATAGAATCTCCTTTGGCTTCATTCCCTTCACTATTCAACTTAAACACACAGGTCCTTTCTTAACTGAATTAACCTATAAAATAGGAAAACTAATACAAATAATCTCTTTTCTCACTTTTATCTGCTTTGGAGAACACTTCTACAAGAAATACCAGAACCCCGAAGATAATAACATTACTTTAAGAAAATATATGATTTTTCTCACACCCAAGACTTTTGGTTTAGCAACTGGCCACCACATTGCTGCTGTTGCTCAGTCCATAAACCACTGAGTCATTCTTAATTTCTTTCACTCAATTCCTTTGTCAAGTCTTGTCACTTTGAAGTTTAATATTTTGCCACTTTTATTCTCCCCACATTAGGATTAAAATTGGGCTCTGTTTCATTCAGTACTTAGAAGACTGTTAGCAACAAAATAGTAAATAGTACTAAAACTAGATCGGGCCCTCAGCAATGTTCAAGAGTAATATCATTTTTCTTTCATCTAGTTGCTAATCCAGTTATCAATATTTTCTTTGGGTTACCTCTTATCATTTTGATTTCTCACACTTATTTTGTTGAACTTGTCTCCTTTCTTTTAGAGACTATAGGAGCAATTAAATGTGAACTACCTCAAGCCACATACTGTCTGTCAATTCAGAGAACATGCTTCTTTACACTCTTGTGCAAAATCCTCAAGATATTATCTCCAAGACAATTACTTAATTGTAATTTCAATAAGCCATTTTATATTTCCAAAAATCCAAGTGTTTTTTAAAGATACGATATCTTATATGACCAGAAATTACATGGCTAATTGTCTATTAACATATTTTTTTCATTTTAAAGTGAGTTTCCTATTCATAACAATATTCTGTAGTATATCATGACAATTTATAAGTTATTAAGTGCTAAAAAAAGTATGAGAGGCCAGGAATGCATATCAAAATTATGAATGTCTGTATAATTTAGTAAAAACAAATCACTGGCCTCCTCGTAGTGAAATAAGCCCAGTTTTGTCAATCTGCTTTCAGCAACTATATGGTTAGCATGTTGAGAATCAAACATGTTGCTGCTTCTTGAAAATTTGAAATTTGGAAAGGTATAACTATGGTTTGAGTTCATACCTAGCAGCCACCCTTGAGTCCTTCTGGTATGCTCTGCATGACACAGACTTTTAAGTACATTTGCTTATCCCTACCTTAAACGTTATCTTCTTCCAGAGACCATAGATAATGAGACCATATTAGACCAAAATCATTCCTGATTATTTTATGCAAGATCTAGTGGCACTGAAGTGCTATCAGGATCTCTGCCAGCATGTCCTGTGGAGCCATTTTTAAAGGAGGCTTGAAATTTATCCTACTATATTCAATGGACACACACACACACACACACACACACACACACACACACAAAATCCTTATAGACCCCAAGTGTTGGTAGAATGACAGATTGAAAGATGACTGTGAGTAAGGAGGGGATATGATGAAAGTCTGAGTAATGTATCAGTTCCAGTTCTATATATAACTTGCTCCTCTACCATTGGTTATGCACATTTAGAATCAATTTTTCACCTATTCTTTAGATTTAGACTGCCTACACAAATTGGAAACATCTTAAAAATCTTTATCTTCTACTTCCCTCTTATGGTTTGACTCTTGATGGTCACTTCTTTTCTACCTTGCTTCCATGAGGTAACTCAACTATGTTAAAAGACTTTTAAACACTGAGCAGTGATAGTCATAGGAAATGAGGACCATCTATCCCCCTTTTCAGAAAATTACCACTGACAAGCAGCATCATCAGGCTTACCAGTTAGTGAAGAAGAAAATGCAATCTGTAGGTGAGATTTAGTGGGAGCTGTCCAACTGGGTACTTAGGCTAACCTAAACCATTACAATTCTGAATATTCCAATCTTATCCTATAGATGTCCTACTTTTCACATAGGATACGTGGCAGGACTGTAAATGTACTGACATTGTAATTTGCAACCAGGGGGATCAACAGATCAATGTTTGATTTTGGATATCTGGTATCTCAGTTTTGCAGCTTCGTGAGATAAAAGATTCTTTTACCATTGCTATAGAAAGTTTCTTGGTTTCTGCCAATGCCTTGAGCTAATATTTGAACTTTTATGCTCTTTTTAAAGTTCCCTGATTTTTGAGGCTGCACCCCACTTCACAATTCTTGATTCTTCATTTGTTCACACCATTGAGTGGCAATGACGATGTGGTCCTTAAAATGTTAGATCTCAATGGGTTCTTTACTATATATGAAGGCTATTAAGGATAACTAAGTTTAACAAGAATAATTCAATATTCTCCTTCTGCCATGGAGCAAGATTCACCATGTTCCTATTGAGAATATTAGTTGGGAACCTGGATTCCTAGCTAGCTATATAATCAGTCCAAGATTACTTACATTTTCCTATGGATCTGTTCCCTGTAATGCTCACTGATAATTAGGCCAATACAGTAGTTGTCAAGGAGCCAGGAGAATAAGTTCCTTCTGTTTTTATAGTTGACAGTGGGGACCTGTCTCTCATTAAGTCTTAGATATTAGGGTATTCCTCCTAATTAAGAAGGACATTTGGATGTTGGACAAACAAAAATAACAAAGACTTACAAATACCACACCACTTCACATTACTGATATGGCCCTTTACCACCCAGGGCCAGTTGACATGGCCTATTTTATCTTCTACTGCTCATTATTATGTTGACTTCATTATAGCTCCTGGGAAAATGCCATGACTTTTCATGCTCTTTAATCTTTGCACACGTTCTTCCTTTTTTTCCCTCAAATTCCTTTCAGTATCTTAGGTAGGTCTTCCCATTCCTGATGATTTAATTCTACAAAACCTGCAGTCTTCATGCATAGAAATTACATAATTGATTTCTCCCCTAACATAGCATCATGATTAACCCACTGTAATGCTGATTACATAACTACATACCTTTCTCCCACTTTTCTCTCTCTCTCAGTGTCTCTTTCCTGGGCCCTCTCCCATATACTCTCTCTCTTTTAAGTCCCCTAAGAGACAAACATATTTTACGTGTTTCCAGGGTTCCCAGCATATAGCATAGTACCTGGCATATTATCAGTACATACCAAGAGTTCATTGTTGAATATATTATAATTATAATAAATTACTTAATAATAATAAATTATTTAATCTCTTGCATTAAAATAAAAATGCTGAGAGCTGACCAAATTATGTGCTTTATATCAGGTCAGGTAGGCTAAAAAATCTGATATTCTATCAAGGCCAGTATTATTTCCACAACACAAAGCTAAACCATTTGTATAAATGATCAAAGCAATAAAACCAATCAGAGACAGTGAGAAACTCCAACAATGTCTTTGCATCTAAAATATCAAATAAAACACTCAGATTTACATTAACTAATGCACATTTACTAATAATGTTGGGAAAATTCTTCTGATATCAAATAACTTGGGATATATTTAGTAGGTGACTTTCTACATCTAAATGAGAAAACTGAACAACAGAATCATCTATATGTTGCTGGACAAATATATTAAGTTCATGGTAGTCAGTCCATAATTCTCACATAAAAATAGTACACACTGATTGAATATCAATCCTTTGATTCATCAATAGTATAGGGAAATTGATAGCATCACAATTCATCATAAAAAGTCAGTATTTGTATGTGTGTGAAATAATAAAATGATTTATAAAAAATACTTTATTTTTAAAGATTTTATTTATTTTTATTTATTTATTTAATTGACACAGAGAGAGAGATGGCGAGAGAGGTAATACAAGCAGGGAGGTGGGAGAGGGAGAAGGAGGCTTCCTACCAACAGGGAGCCTGATGTAGGGCTCAAACCCAGGATCCAAGGAGCATGACCTAAGCCAAAGGCAGACGCTTAACCACTGAACCACCCAGGCACCCCCCAAAAGATAATTTTAAAAATGTGTTTGGAATATATATGAAATTGAAAATAAATAAAATCATAACCATGACAATTAAGATTAACTAGGTTTTCTAAATTATCTCCTTTGTTCATAATATTCAAATATTTCCACTATCTAGTAGTATGAAAATAAGCAATGTTTAGAAACAACCATTAATATATATGTGTATGTGTGTATATGTATATATGACCTAACTATCATCTTTCTTAATAAAAGTTAATTTTTAATGTTCATAGTTTTTAATGTGATTTTAGTACCATAATTGTAAATTTATTTTGAAATAACATGAAACACACATCCATATTTGGAAATTACTCAGTATTTCACCTTTACTTCATCTCCTACAACCAAAAAAATAAATAAATAAATAAAATTGAGTTAAGTTATATCAACTCAAACTCCAAAATAACTTACCTCATATATCTTAGTCTCTATTGATGCCATGTTCATTCTGTCCCCACTGTCTCTACCATGACTGTCTACAATGTCTCTAAATTTCATCTCTAGGGCATCTGGGTACTCAGTCAGTTAAGCATCTGCCTTCAGCTCAGGTCACGATCTCAGGGTCCTAGGATTAAGTCTTGAATCCTCCTTGCTCATCAGGGAGTATCCCTCTCTCTCTCTGGTCCTCCCTTCCACTCATGTTCTGTCTCTCTCTCAAATAAATAAATAAATGAAACCTTTTAAAAAAATAAAGTTTCCTCTCTGCTTTTACACTTTCTTCCTCACTATAACCAATAACAAGCACTAAATCAAATCACATCAATTATTTGGTATAGCCCACCACTTTTCATTTCACTTGGAAGCCAAACACCAACACTCCTTACTGACCTCATCCACCACAATCTCCAACCTCATTTCAAATCACTCTTTCCATTATTCATGATGTTTCTCCCAAAATGAACTTCTAGAAGCTTCCTTTTCCCTGGAAGTTAAATGTGTAAGCTGCCTCCCTCTGTTTGGAATATTGATCCTTATTTTATTCATGGCTGGCTTCTTTTTGTCTCACCAAGGTTGGTCCAAAGATCATATTACTAGAGGGAGCCTCCAATTTCCATAGGCAATGCAGGCCTTCACAAAGTTACCCTCTATTAAATTCCCCTGATTATGTCATTTCTACCATCAAATTATAAAATATTATTTAATTGTATACATTCTGAGTTCTTCCTATGAGAGTATAAGATCCTTCCAGACAGAGGCAGGGCTTTTTTGATCTCCTCTGCATCTTTTATTTCATAACACTGCCTGCAGGCAGACAGATGGGTAGATAGACAGCTAGGCAATCATGAAGAATTGAAGCCTGTATTTTTCTCTTCTCCCCTCCAAGCATCTCAAAGCTTAAATTATAAAGTCACATGAACTAAACATATATTCCAGTTGTACAGTCACAGACTCTAATAAATAATAATTTGGAAAACAAAGTAAGTATACTTTCATTATCAAATAATTTCTTTAAGCTTACTGTGTTTCCTAAGTATTTTTAAATGCTCTATTTACTGTCAAATTTTAAGTTTTTTCCACTTCACATTATAAAGATAACTCTAAAAACATTATATCCAGCACTGAATATAGTTCTCTACATGTAGCTGGATAAACACAGTTTAAGTAGGTATTAGAACTCCTCTCATTCTTGTCTTACACTTGTATTAGGAAAGCTGAAGTTGACATAAAATTTTATTGAAAACTAACTCAAACAAATGATAAACATTGAGAATGAGGTCAACTGAAATCTTTACGTATTTGCTCAACCTACCATTGCTTAATTTGACACTTCGACTATTTACATCTAGTCTATTTATATTGTATAGTCATAAAGGGCAAATAAAACTGAAGTATTTAATTTTCTCTGCCATTATACCTGTTCAGAAATAAACTGTGGTGTATCTAGACAATGGAATATTATTCAGTGGTAAAAAGAAATGAATCATCTAACATGCAGAGACATGAAGGAAACTTAAATGTATAATACTAAGTTATAGAAACCAATCTACATACTGGTGTAATTCCAACTAGAAGACATTCTGGAAAGGGGCAAAACTATGGAGACAGCGAAAAGATCAGTGGTTGTCTGGGGGTTGGGGGAGATGATGGAATTTTGAGTATAGTGAAAATACTCTGCATAGTAGATAGATATAATTATACTTTGTCCCAAACTACAGAATGTGCAACACAAAGAATACATCCTAAGGTGAACTATGGAATTCCAGTGGTTATGATATGTCCATGTAAGTTAGGTAAAAAATGTACAATTTTGGTGAGTGATACTGATAATGGGAGAGTCTATGCATGTGTGGAGTCTAAGGGGTATATGGAAATATCTGTACCTTTCAATTTTGTTGTAAGCTTAAAACTACTCTAAAAATAGTCTTTAGTTCAATGGGAAATAATATAAATAAAATTAGACCAAATAGATCATAATGATGATGCCTGGGGTATTACTCTGGAACTAATCATCAACAATCCTTTCTGTATCCATATTTAGAACTTTTCTCACATTAAAACTAAACAAAATATATAAATCATGCATATGCCCAGGGAAATTAACAAACACACTCTTATTTTATTCTGGGTAATTGACTAAATTCTGTATTCATGACATTATGCTTCAATTCCAATCACTTTTAGCAAGTGTCATAAAAATGTACAGGCTCATAAGGAGTTTTACTGATGCGGAAGAAAGCAGAAAAAGTTTTGATTTGCACATATTCATATGGTATAAAGAATTATATTGTGTTTGTTATCCTGCTATATAAAGCCTATATAAGATATAATATTAATGAATAGCTAACATATTTTGATTTTGTGACAATTTAATCATTTTTCTCCCAAAAGTGCCCTCAAAAGACAAGATAGGTTCTGGTCAATGAGCCAAAAAATTAATAAGTTGGGTAAAACATAATTAATTCAAACACCTTTCTCAATCAATAATTATTTCAATTTTTCTATTCATTCTTTGAAAGACATACATTTTACTTAGGACATCAAGCCTTATTGCCTCTGACTATAAATGACCTGAATCAATTTATTTTGGATAACCATACCTAGGATCAATCACACCAAGCACATCTCAAGAGGCATCAGAAAACTACATCTAACATGAGCGTATGCCATAAAAGCTAGTATTTGGATGGAACACAACATAACACCTTATTCCTGACACCCTAAATATTAATTGAATTTGGAAAATATATATATATTGAAGGGCTGATTTAAGTAGATTGAATTGGAATTAAGTAATTGCTTTGATTAATGCAGAAGAGAAAAGTTAACTTTTTCTAATTTTCTCTTTAAGTAAGTATTAGTATTCTATATAAATAAACATTTTAAAGAAAAAAGAAATGCAACTATGTTAATTGATAAAAAAATACGTTATTAAAAATATGCAGATAATCCAGTTTTTGAAGGAACAGAAATATCTGGATTTCAACATCACCACTTATTGGGTATAATGCTAACAAATTTGCAGTTATTAACTCACTTTAACATCAAAGAATCCAAGAACATAAACATAACATTTGTTATCTTAAAGTAACTGAAGTCAAATCCTTTAGGTTCTAACTTCAAAATATAATGGGAAGATGGCAGGGGAGGCAAGATGGTGGAAGAGTAGGGGACCTCATTTCATCTGGTTCCTTGAATTTAGCTAGATAACTATCAAATCATTCTGAACACCTGAGTTCAACCTAAGATGTAGGAAATGAATTGTTGGAATTCTACAAATAGAAAATTGATTACTTTTTGCAAGGTAGGAGGTGCGATCTATATGGTAAGATAAGTGGGAGAAAGGGACCCTCTGCAAGCTGGCTACCAGAAAGTGATATAGCCCAGGGCACAAAATCAGAACCTTTAGAAATCATCTTTAGTGAGAGATGACTGCCTGAAAAGTGGTCAGGCAGTGAAGGAGGCAGGATCCTAGGTTGGACAGTATGGTCTCAGGATCCCTGGGGTCACAGAAACAATGGAGGTGCTTGAGCTTGGAGAGTTTCTAAGGATTGAAGCAGGGAAACTGTAGTCAGTGAGCCAATGTGGGGAGAGGAATCTCAACTAGGTTCCTGAACTGTGGCATGACTGGGTGACTACTCTCTATGTAGGGGCCCTGAAAAGGGCAGAAATGGTGCAACCATTTGTCTTCCCTCAGGAGGATCAGTGCAGTGGTCACTGCAGGAGTCTGCAGTTTGGCACATACAAAAGTGAAGGCCACTTATCCTTGAGGGATTATTGAAGAGAAGGGACCCCTATACTTCAGCTCCAGGGCTGGAAATCGGGGCATGGCCATTTTTATTTTCATTCTATAAGGAGGTGTGGAAAGCCTTCTGGGAACAAAAGTCACATAAAGCAACCCAAAGCAGCTTATACTGAGCCTGGCCCCCTGGCAAAGGGTGGTGCATCTCCATCCAGGCAAAGACACCTGAGAATCAGTGAGGCCTCTCTCCCCAGAGGACCAGCTAAACCATCAGGAATACCGAGTCTATGGAGGACACAGGACTGCAAAACTCCAATGCTAGGGGAAAATAGCACATAGAATTTGAAGGTTTTTTTTTTTTTTATCATGATTTGTTTATCTTTCAGTTTAAAATTTTCCTTTTTCTTTTCAACTAGGTTCTTATTTTATCAACTCTCTTTTTAAGTCTTTTTTTAACTTTTATTTTTTACATTTACATTTTATGGATATATTCTTCATTTCTTGCTTCCTTTCACTGTATTGAATTATATATATGTATATACATATACATATATATATAAGTTTTGCTTCCTTTACAATTTTGGGATCTAGTGCCTTCTAACAAACAGAACAAAATACACCCAGGACCAAGTGGATCATGCTGTCTTGTCCAACTGGGATATTATATTCTCTCTCCCTGCCCACCTTTACTTTTTTTCTTTTTCTTTTCTTCTTTAGTTTATGACCACTTCGGATTTTTCTAGTGTATATCTCACTGGGTCATGGTTGATATTTTTTTTTATTTTGTTTTCTCATTCATCCATTCTTCTCCAGTAAAAATGACTACAATGAGGAATTTCTAACAAAAGAAAGAACCAGAGATAAAATCTGCCACAGATTTAATTGAAATGGATGTAGGTAAAATGTCAGAGCTGGAATTCAGAATAACAATTATAAGTTATTAGGTGAGTTATTATTTTTTTCGAAAAAAAGCATAAAAGACACTAAAGAATCTCTTAGTACAGAAATAAAAGTCTAATCAGGCCAAAATTAAAAATGCTTTAACTGATATGAAGTCTAAAATGGATGCCCTAACAGCTACGGTAAATGAGGCAGAAGAGAGTGTCAGTGACATGGAGGACAAAATGATGGAAAGGAAGGAAGCTGAGGAAAAGAGATAAAAACAACTAATAGACCATGAGAGGAGACCAAGAAATCAGTTATACTATAAAGTTAATTATTGGGGGCCCAAAGGAAGAAGAGAGAGGACAGTAGGTATATTTGAGCAAATCATAGTCAAGAACTTCCTTAATCTGCAGAAGGAAACAGAATTTCAAGTTTAAGAAGTAGAGAACTACCCTCAAAAATCAATAAAAATAGATTAACACCCTGACACAAGAGTGAAACTTGCAAATTTCTCATAAAGAGAAAATCCTGAAAGTAGTTTGAGACAAGAGGTTTTAACCTATAGATGTAGAAACAGGTTGACAGCAGACCTATCTACAGAAGACTTGACAGGCCAGAAAGGCTGACATGATATATTCAGGGTTCTAAATGAGAAAAACATGCTGCCAAGAATACTTTATCTAACAAGTATGCCATTCAGAATAGGAGGAGAAATAAAGAGCTTCCAGGACAAACATAAAACTAAAAGAATTTGATACCATTAAACCAGCCCTGCAAGAAATATTAAAGGGGATCCTGTAAGTGAAGAGAGAGCTCAAAAATAACACAGACCAGAAAGAAACAGGGACAAAACACAGAAACAGAGATTTCACAGGTAATACAACAGCACTATATTCTTATCTACATATCTTTTAAGAGTTACTCTGAATATAAATGGCTAATTGCTCTAATCAAAAGACACATGGTATCAGATTGGATAAAAAAGCAAAACCCATCCATATGCTGTCTACAAGAGACTCATTTTAGACCTAAAGACAATTCCAGATTGAAAGTGAGGGGATGGAGAACAAATTTATCATGTTAATGGACATCGAAAGGAAGCTGGGGTAGCAATCCTCATATCAGACAAATTAGATTTTAAACCAAAGACCATATTAAGGGATGAGGAGGGACACTATATCATATTTTATCATACTTAAAGGGGCTACCCACCAAGAAGACCCAACAATTATAAATATTTATGCTCCAAACTTGGGAATGGCCAATTATATAAACCAATTAATAACCAAATTAAAGAAACACATTGATAATAATACAGTAATAGTAGGGAACACCCCACTCACAACAATGGACAGGTCATCTAAGCAGAAGATCAACAAGGAAACAAAGGCTTTGAATGACACCCCAGACCAAATGGACTTCATAAATATATATATAGAGAGAGAGGATTCCACCTTAAAGCAACAGAATACACATTCTTTTCCAGTACACATGGAACATTCTCTAGAATAGATCACTTATTGGTTCACAAATCAGGTCTCAACCAATACCAAAAGAATGGGGTTATTCCCCACATTTTTCACACCACAATGCTTTGAAACTGGAACTCAATCACAAGAGGAAATTTGGAACTCAAACACAGAGCATCCTACTAAAGAATGAATGGGTTAACCAGGAAATTAAAAAAGAATTATAAAAATTCATGGAAACAAATGAAAATGAAAACACAGCTGTTCAAAATCTTTGGGGTATAGCAAAAGCAGTCCTAAGAGGGAAGTATGTAGCAATAAAAGCATTTCTCAAAAAATCAGAAAAGCCTCAAATACACGAGCTAACCTTAACCTAAAGGAGCTGGAAAAAGAACAGCAAATGAAGCCTTAACCAAGCAGGAGAAGAGAAATAATAAAGATCAGAGCAGAAATCAATGAAATAGAAACCAGAAAATAGCAGAACAGATAAATGAAACTAGAAACTGGTTATTTGAAAGAATTTATAAGATCAATAAACCTCTGGCAGACTTATCAAAAAGAAAAAGAAAGGACCTAAGTTAATAAAATCATGAATGAAAGAGGAGAGATCATGACCAATACCAAGGAAATACAAGAAATTTTGAGAACGTATTATGAGCCACTACATGCCAATTAATTAGGCACTACATTCCAACAAATTAGGAAGAAATGGATGCATTCCTAGAAACATATAAACTACCAAAACTGAACCAGGAAGAAACAGAAAATCTGAACAGACCCAAAACTGGCAAGGAAATTGAAGGAGTAATAAAAAATCTCCCAAAAAACAAGAGTCCAGGGCCAGATGGCTACCCAGAGGAATTCTACCATTTAAAGAAGAAATAATACCTATTCTTCTGAAGCTGTTTCAAAAAAAAAAAAAAATGGAAATGGAAGGAAAACTACCAAACTCATTATACACGGCCAGTGATACTTTGATCCCCAAACCAGACAACAACCCCATCAAAAAGGAGAATTACAGACCAATATCTCTGATGAACTTGGATGTCAAAATTCTCACCAAGATACCAGCCAATAAGATCCAACAGTACATAAAATAGGTTATTTACCATGACCAAGTGGTATTTATTACTGGGCTGCAAGTGTCATTCAACATTTGCAAATCAATCAAAGTGATAAATCATGTTAATAAAAGGAAGGACAAAAACCATATGATCCTCATAACTGATGCAGGAAAAGCATTTGACAAAATACAGCATTCTTTCTTGATTAAAACTCTCCACGGTGTAAAAATAGAGGAAACATACCTCAATATCATAAAAGCCATCATGAAAAGCCCACAGCAAATATTATTCTCAATGGGGAAAAACCGAGAGCTTTCCCCTAAGGTCAGGAACACGACAAGGAAGCCCACTCTCACCACTGTTGTTCAACATAATATTAGAAGACAGCAATAGCAATCAGACAACAAAAAGAAGTAAAAGACATTCAAATTGGCAAAGAAAAAGTTAAATTCTCTTCTTCACAGATGACATGATACTTTATGTGGAAAACCCAAAAGACTCCATCCCAAAATTGCTAGAACTCATACAGGAATTCAACAATGTGGCAGGATATAAAAATCAATGCACAGAAATCAGTTACATTTCTATATGCTAACAATGAAAGCAAAGAAACAGAAATAAAGAATATAAAGGAATTGATCCCATTTACAATTGCACCAAAAACTTGAGATATAAGAAATAAACCTAACCAAAGAGGTAAAGGATTTCTACTCTAAGAACTAGAGAGTAAATATGAAAGAAACTGAGGAAGACACAAAGAAATTGGAAAACATTCCATACTCATGGATTAGAAGAATAAATATTGTTATAATGTTTATGCTACCCAGAGCCATCCACACACTCAATGCAATCCCTGTCAACATACCATCAACACTTTTCATAGAGCTGGAAAAAGTAATCCTAAAATTTGTATGGAACCAGAAAAGACCCCCAAAAAACACAGGAATGTTGAAAATGAAAACCAAAACTGGTGATTTACAATGCCAGACTTCAAGGTATATTACAAAGCTGTAATCCTCAAAACAGAATGGTACTGGCACAAAAATAGACACATAGATCAATGGAACAGAATAGAAAACCCAGTAATGGATACTCAACTCTATGGTCAACTAATCTTTGACAAAGCAGGAAAGAATATCCAATGGGAAAAGGACAGTCCCTTCAATAAATGGTGCTAGAAAAATTCATTCTTTCATGTAGAAGAATGAAACTGGACCATTTTCTTGCACCATACACAAAGATAAACTTTAAATGGATGAAATACATCAATGTAGACAGGAATCCGTCAAAATCCTAGAGGAGAACATGTGCAGCAATCTCTTTGCCCTCGGCCCCAACAAATTCCTGCTAGACATGTCTCCAAAGGCAAGGGAAACAAAAGCAAAAATGAACTATTGGGACTTCATGAAGATAAACAACTCTGCACAACAAAGGAAACAGTCAACAAAACCAAAAGGCAACCCACTGAATGGGAAAAGATATTTGCAAATGATATATCAGATAACAGGCTAATATCCAAGATTTATGAAGAACTTACCAAACTTAATACCCAAAAACCCCCAAATAATCCAATCCAAAAAATGATCAGAAGATATAAACTGACATTTCTCCAAAGACATATAAATGGCCAACAGACACATGAAAAAATGCTCCATATCACCTGACATCGGGAAAACAGAAATCAAAACCACAATGAGATATCACCTCACACCAGTCAGAATGACTAAAATTAACAAGGCAGGAAACAACAAATGTTGGTGAGGATGCAGATGAAAGGGAACTCTATTACACTTTTGGTAGGAATGTAAGCTGGTACAGTCACTCTGGAAAATGGTATAGAAGTTTCTCAAGAACTTAAAAATAGAGCTATCCTGCAACCCAGCAATTGTACTACTAGGTATTTACCCCAAAGATACAGATGTAGTGATCTGAAGGGGCACCTGCACACCAATGTTCATAATGGTAATGTCCATAAGAGCCAAACTGTGGAGAGAACCAAGATGTCCATCAGGAAATGAACGGATAAAGGAGATGTGGTATATATATACAATGAAATATTACTCAGGCATCAGAAAGGATGAATATTTACCATTTACATTGATGTGGTAGAACTGGAGGGTATTATGCTAAGTGAAATAAGTCATCAGAGAAAGACAATTATCATATGGTTCCACTCATATGTGGAATATAAGAAACAGCACAGAGGATTATAGGAGAAGGGAGGGAAAACTGGGAAGTCATCAGAGTGGGAGAAAAAACACAAAAGACTCTTAACTATAGGAAATAAACTGTATTGGTGGAGAGGAGGGGAATAGGGAGATGGGGTAACTGCGTGATGGGCATTAAGGAGGGCACAGGATGTGATGAGCACTGGGTGTTGTATACAACTGATAAATTACTGAACACAACTACATCTGAAACTTATGATGTACTATATGTTGGTTAACTGAATTTAAATTAAAAAAATATATATATAAAGATGCTTTCTACACAAAAAAACATTATACTGTATATTACCTAACTGGAATTTAAATAAAAACCTAAAAATATAATGGGAAAATGCCCATTTAAATTGGATATTCTCCTGTTTCCTTGCCTGTATCTTCTCTTCTCCTGTATCATCTCCCACAGGGCAGCCAGAGTCATCTTAAAAGTTGAAATATGGGGCACCTGGGTGGCTCAGTGGGTTAAGCTGCTGCCTTCGGCTCAGGTCATGGTCTCGGGGTCCTGGGATTGAGTCCCGCATCAGGCTCCCTGAGCGGAGAGCCTGCTTCCCTCTCTCTCTCTGCCTGCCTCTCTGCCTACTTGTGATCTCTCTGTCAAATAAATAAAATCTTTAAAAAAAAAAAAGTTGAAATATGATCTGGGGCACATTTAAACCTCTTATTGTTTCTAAGGTCAACATTAAAATTACTGGTATGAATTCAATTTAATCAGACTAATTGTTCACTTCACATAAAATGTATTTTCTTTCTTAAAATTTCACCATGTACCATGAAGCCCTTGCTTATTTTGTTATCACTTATGTCTACTCTCACTATATTATACATTGGAACTAAATGCTACAAAATACCTAGCAGGGAATAGTTATAGGTCAAAATGAAGAGCATGCTTTTTTTGTTGAATCATTATGTTTGGTTAACATAGTTAGCCTGTCCAACTATATTTATGTAAGTTTTCAAATCAGCTCTTCTGACAGTAAACAAAAAGGAAATCCTCCATATATGAAATAAAATAGCCAATTATGATTCCTTTCTTCCTTTGTACAATGGTATCAATCATTAAAAATCCAATCCCCAAACCACCATCTCAATGCAAGGGAGAGGAAAAAAGCAAACATAAGACCAATCAAACTAAATATGTATCACACAATTTCTCCTTGATTATATATTAATATTTCTTGTAGGAATCTGTTCCTCAAGTTGAACTACCCATATGCTAAAATTCATATTTACATTAGTCTGTCTGTGTTTTCTATTATGTCTTCAAATTGTTATTTTCCCTTTTAACTGCACCCAATCCCATTCTCCACAGACACAGATTTCATCTGTCTTTTAAAATTATGTATGCTCTTGGGGCGCCTAGGTGGCTCAGTGGGTTAAAGCCTCTGCCTTCAGCTCAGGTCATGGTCTCGGGGTCCTGGGATCGAGCCCCACATCAGGCTCACAGAGCGGGGAGCCTGCTTCCCTCCCTCTCTCTGCCTGCCTCTCTGCTTGCTTGTGATCTCTCTCTCTCTCTCTCTGTCAAATAAATAAATAAAATATTTTAAAATTATGTATGCTCTCAAAATAGGTAGTATTGTCACTGGGTGTATTCCTTTTAAAAATTTGCCTAGTGGTATTATGTTAGTCTTTGCTATTTCCACTTTTTAAAGTCTTCTGTGTTACTGTATATATGTATGAATGTATTTGTACATCTATTTTTATGAATATAAGTATGTTATCTGTACATATATATATTAATTATAACTATATATATAGTTGTTTCCAGCTACAAATCATATTGTAATTTGTACCCACCACATTCTTAATTAATCTACTTCTCTAATTATGAGCATCTAATATCTTTCTAATTGTTGTCTAACACAAATTGCATTGAAATAAATATTCCTGTCCACATCTCCTTATGAACCTGTACATGATTAATCTTAAGCACATATTCAGAATTAAGATTTCTGGGGCATGAGATACATGTATAGTCAATCTCATGGATACTACATAGTTTCCCCATTTTCTCAAAACAAAACATTTGTCTTTATTATATACTCTATCCTTTACAATTTGGTGGGCATCTGCAATGGCATATCACATTGTGCCACAAACACAGGGAATACTGGAAGAGGCAATGTTAGAGGTTAACAATGGCTATGCATGTTGCACAGTCAAAAAGGGGCCAGTACTGAGAGCTATTCAGGTGGGACAGATGAATCTTTAGGGGAAAAGGAATTAGGACACACATTAAGGAAGGCATTCTTGTTTTCAATGTACCTGGTCAAATTTTAACATAATATTCTATAGAGATTATGAGAAATGCCTAGATTAACCTACCTGTATCTATTTCTATGTCTGTCTATAAATAATATATAGAAAGATACAATAAAGACTTTTTTGTTTAATTAGGATAACAAAGAATTTGCCCATAGTACCAAGAAATACAAGTTCACATTTAAATTAATTATGGAAGATGAAGGAGACCTATATAATATATGATGAGTTGACTTTTGTGTTAATGTGAATTTATATTTAAAAACCTAGAACCTATATATTAAAGATCTAGAAGTTTGGATTTTATTTTTCAAGTAACTATAATTTAAAAAACATGTATAAAAGAAGTAAGTCATGTATATCCTTATTTTTATGAGCATATAATTGGCTGCTAAGAATAATTCTTAATAACTTGCTCAGAAAGGTTCAGAGGAGAATTTTAGGACAGGGGCTATGGCTTGGATTAGGACTCGGGAGAACACAGTTACCAAAAGAATTAACTTTTGGGTAACAACTAATATTGGGGCAAAAGGGTCAGGTGGCAGTTGCTTTCAAATGGTTTGAGAACATGCTCAAAGTAGCTTTTCATGCTACTTATTTACTATAAAGTCCGATGGACGTATCTTTCCAAAGAAGGTATGTTAAGAGGCTAGTTCTTGCTTGTTTTGCAAATACATTTCTACTGCTTCATTTAGTATTTTCAGTTATCTAACAAAATGCTACCTGAGATGTTATTAAGGCTTGTTCAACTAGAGAGAATGGCAATTTCAGCTTTCTGAAATTTAAAGAAATACTGGTCTTTCTATCTATTGGAGGAAACTAGAATATTTCACCCCAAATATGTCTATTTGACATAGAGTAATTTTAGGGTGAAGGAAATTAAGAAGCAGAAAATCCAGAAAAATCCTCCTTTTTTCAGCCTCGAGGCAGGATATAAAATCTGTTTGAAGACAAACTCTTATCAGCTCAACGATGGTACCAGAGGAACTGCAAAGAAATCTTATTCTATTAGTTCCCTCCCATGTATTTATCCTCCCATAGTTTGCCTCCCTTGTAGACATAAAACTGCTTTCCTTTGTCCTGTCATCTCTTTACAAAGGTACTATTCTTTGCTGAAGATGCCATGTTAGCCAAAATCTTAAACCACTGCTTTGAATTTTCTGATGATGTACACTATGCACAACCAAAACACTCCCTTAAGCCAAAGCCTCATGCAGAGCAAGGTCCTAATTCTCTTCAATTCTATGAAAGCTGAGAGCTATGAAGAAGATGCAGAAAAAAAATTTTAAGCTAAGAAATGTTAATCATAAGATTGAAGGAAAGAACTTGTCTCTACAACATAAAAGTAAAAGGTGAATTAGCCAGTGCTGAAGCAGAAGATGCCTAAGTTATCCAGAAGATCTAGCTAAGATCATTAAAGACGGTGGCTACACTAAACAATAGATGTTCAATGTAGATCTTCTATTTTAAGAAGATGCCCTCTAGGACTTTCCTAGCTAGAGAGAAGTCAATGCCTTCTTTAAAGTCAATGCCATTTCAAAGGATAAGTGGAATCTCTTGTTAGGGGGCTAATGCAGCTGGTGACTTCAAGTCATAGCCAATGTTTATGTACCATTCTGAAAATCCTAAAGCCCATAGAAATTATGCTAAATCTGCTCTGCCTGTGCTCTATAAATGGAACAGCAAAGCCTGGATGACAGCACATCTCTTTAAAACATGGTTTACCGAATATTTTAAGCCCACCATTGAGACCTATTGCTCGGGGAGGGAGGGGTTCCTTTCCAGATATTACTTCTCATTGACAATGCACCTGGTCACCCAAGAGCTCTGATAGAGATGTATAAAGAGTAATATTATTTACATGCCTGCTAATATAACATCCATCCTGTAGTCCATAGATAAGAAGTAATTTTGACTTTCAAGTTTTTTTATTTAAGGAATACATTTCAAAAGGCATAACTGCCATAGATAGGGATTTCTCTGATGGATCTGAGCAAAATAAATTGAAACCCTGCTGGGAAGGATTCATCAGTCTAGATGCCATCAAGAACATGTGTCATTCATGGAAGGTCAAAATGTCAACATTAATAGGAGTTTGGAAGAAGTGAATTCTAATGTTCCTGGATGATTTTTAGGGGTTCAAGACTTCAGTGAAGGAAGTCACTGCTGATGTGAGAGAAGTAACAAAAGAATTAGAATTAGAAGTGAAGCCTGAAAATATGACTGAATTGCTGCAATCTCATGATAAAACTTTGAGAAAAGAAGAATTGATTCTTACAGATGACCAAACAAAGTGGGTTCTTGAGATGGCCTCTACTCTTGGTGAAGCTGCTTTGAAGACCACTGAAATGACAACAGTAGATTTAGAATATTACATAAATTTAGTTGATAAAGTAGTGGCAGGGTTTGAGAGGATCGACTAATTTTGAAAGAAGTTCTACTGTTGGTAAAATGCTATGAAATAGCATTGCATGCTACAGAGAAGTTCTTTGTGAAGGGATGAGTCAATGACTGTGACAAACTTCATTGTTGGTTTATATTAAGAAATCGCCATGCCACCCCAACCATCAGCAACCACTACTCTGATTAGGCAGCAGTAATCAACACTGAGGCAAGACTTTCCATCAGGAAAAAAGATTATAACACCTTGAAAGCTCAGATAATGTCTAACACTTTTTAGCAATAAATAATTTTTTAATTAAAGTATATACAGTTTTTAGACATAATGGTATTTCATACTTAATAGACTACAGTACAGTATAAACACAACTTCTATATGCACTGGGAAATCAAAATATTCATTTGACCCATTTTATTGTAATATTCACTCTCCTATGGTGGTCTGGACCTGAACCTCCAATATCTTTGAGGTAAGCCTCTACTAGATATTGGAACTTTTTTTTTAAAGATTTTATTTATTTATTTGACAGACAGAGATCACAGGTAGGCAGAGAGGCAGGCAGAGTGAGAGGAAGGGAAGCAGGCTCCCTGCTGAGCAGAGAGCCTGATGTGGGGCTCCATCCCAGGACCCTGAGATCATGACCTGAGCTGAAGGCAGAGGCTTTAACCCACTGAGCCACCCAGGCGCCCCAGATATTGGAACTTTTAAAATAAAACTAGAGACAAGAAAAATATGAATAAACATATTTTATGCTGTTAGTCTTCAGCATACACATCACTTTAAGATTTTATGCCTCATTTTTCATTTATTGGCATAACCACAGAGTACTCAGTAAATGAGACATTCCCATGAAGGAAATAGAAATGATTATTTAATAGTGAAAGACCAGAAAATGGTTAATATGAAGGTGAAAAAAAAAAGATGTAACAGCTCTGTAATAAGTAGGACAAAAACAAAGTTAATTTGGGTCAGAGAAGTTGGGCAGCAATGACTTGAACCACTGGAAAATTCAGAGGTATTTACTGTTGGAAACAGTATCCTAGAATTTTGATATGTTCTTACTGAGAATAGAACTCTGAAAGAAAAATGGGAGGCAATTTGAGATAGTTATGTACTATAGTCTCATAATACAAGTAAGTAAAGTAATTGGTAATGCCCTCTACATGCTGTAAACAAAACTAAATAAAAATAAAATATAACAGGCAGTGAAAGCTCATTGGAAAACAAAATCTTTCACAAGACTGTGCCAGTACTTAAAGGAAGCAAACCAATTTAAAGCAAATAACTTAAGGAGTACTATCAAAGGAAAAATAACAATCTCATATTTATGCATGCAGCATAATGAACTGAAAAACACAATAAGACAAATACATTAGATTAGCATAATTTTATTTTACTATTCAAATTTATCAGTTGGAAATTGATTTTGTTTCAATTGTTGTATTCTCCCTGGATTTTATGTTCATGTTTATGTTCAAATTTGATACTGTTCACTCCTTTCCATGGTTATTTGCCATATGATATAGTATGTGAGTAGACGCTGCCTGGTAAATTGGCTGTTACTGAAAATTACTCATAATTACATTCAGTCAAAGTAGACATTAATAGATGTAATAGATTTACTTTCTTTGCTTTTGCATTAAATTTAAGTTTTATTACATCAAAAATACTGTTTGTCTAAAATTCTAGCTTTTTGAAGAATCATTAATCTACATAATCATAATAATAATTATAGCAGGCATTTATTATGGAGTATTCTTTGATCAAAATTCTACTAGAAGACATAACTTTTAATTTCTGAAATTAGACTTTTCCCCTATTCTCAGACTCAAGCCATAAATCTTCTCAAAGAAAGAAAGATTTTTTTTTTTTTTTGCTTTCTAACATTTGCATGTTCAAAGAAAATCAGGTGTACCTATTCGTAAAGAAAAATTCCCCTACGATGATAGCCATACAAATTATATAGTTTGAAGTAGGCTTTTGATTAACCCTAGTAATTCAAGCAAACTGAAGAACTAATATTGGGGCACTCCTTTTTCTTACAATGAGCAAGTCATTACACCAACAATAGAACTAGAAATTTTAGTACTGTTAAAGTATAATGCTCAATACTTATTTCTTTACTTCATCCTAGAATGATGCCTTAGAAATAATAAATACTAAGTGAAGTGATTGAAAATATACTATTAAAGATAAATTCTAAGTAGTATCCTACAAATGTCATAACATTAAATAATGAAAAATATCATGTTGAGATCTAGAACCATAATGCAGCAAAAATGAAATAAAAACTGTGTTCATGAATTTTTTCACTTGATTGTTTTGCTCTATCCATTTTGATTTAATGTGCCATATGCAATGAAGTTTAAAGTACCCTGACAACTAAAATTGTTAGGCTTTATTTTTTTAATTTCTATTTCTGTCCTTTTTAATTAGATGCTTAAGATGCAGATAAGGGGAGGGGCTCCTGGGTGGTTCAGTGGGTTAAAGCCTCTGCCTTTGGCTCAGGTCATGATCCCAGGGTCCTGGGATCGAGCCCCACATCAGGCTCTCTGCTCAGCAGGGAGCCTGCTTCCCTTCCTCTCACTCTGCCTGCCTCTCTGCCTACCTGTGATCTCTGTCTGTCAAATAAATAAATACAATCTTTAAAAAAATGATGCAGATAAGAGGAGATATGGTTAGGTTGTTAGTTGTAATTACCTCTAATAAATGAGGTTTACTAGAAAAAAAATAACTAACTTCTATAATTAACAGGTACAGAGTTAGCTGGTATTGGCGATAAAGTAATCATATAAAGTACCCTATTCAGTGTAATAACAGAAGAAACTCCTCTGTAATAACTAATAATTGTTAGCATTTATTAAATCCTTAATGTGTCAACCCCTTTTTTATTGAGCCTACAGATTTAACTCATTTAATCATCACAAAATTCATAATGCAAGTTCTATGATTATTTTCACTTTAGAGACAAGGAAAGGGAGGTAAAGAGAGTTTGGCTTATTTTTCTCAAGGTTCACACTTGCCAGTGGATGAATCTTAACTTGAACTCAGGCAGTCATACTAAAATCCTGTGTCACGGTACCAATCTGTGTTACATGATGGAAAAGGAAGGCAAAGAAGGAAATAACTACCCAGAAATACATAGGTGAATTTATGAGGATTGCATTAATTTCACAATTTTAATTCAGAAATTCAACCTGAACTCCATACTCATAAATACCAGAACCTATTTCGATCTTCACTTCTCAGCTCAGCAGGCATTTTCAACGTAATAGTGTTAAGCTCAGCACCTATGTTCTGCTTCAAGTTTGCTCCTCCAAAAATCGTCCTCACCTCAATTAGTGACAGTTCTCTTCCTTAAGTAGTTCAAGCCCCAAAACTTGTCGTTTTCCTTAACACTGTTTCTCCCACATCCCAAATCCATTCCACCATCAAATGTTTTCTTAGTGCTCAAACACACCAAGAGTCCATATGATTCTCCACATGGGCTCTGCTACAACCTTGGGCCAGGCCCCATAATCATTGACTTGAAGTATTGGAATAGTTTTCATTATGTGTTTCCATTTTTTTTTTTTTATAAATAGTATGTTTTAGAAATTTTTTTTCTAAGATTTTATTTATTCATTTGATAGGCAGAGATCACAAGTAGGCAGAGAGGCAGAGAGAGACAGAGGAGAAAGCAGGCTGTCCGCAGAGCAGAGAGCCCCATGTGGGGCTCAATCCCACGACCCTGGGATCATGACCCGAGCCGAAGGCAGCAGCGGCTTTAACCCGCTGAGCCACCCAGGCGCCCCTGTGTTTCCATTTTTTACACACGTAGAGACTAGTTTCCACAAGGGGGCTAAAATAAAGGTTTTAAAATCAAAGGTAGATAATGTCACCCCATTAACACCTTATTGGATTAGGATAGGGTAAAAATCAAGACCCATGCAATGGCTTACAGACCTCTAGTGGTGTGCTACCTACTGCCTGTTTTACTTCAACTATTTCCTCTTTCCTCCAGTTCATTCTGCTACAGTGACACTGAACCTCTTCCCCAGCCCCTCTGCTGCTCTATGACCATTTCCAAATACATTCACCTCAGTATCTGCTTTAACTCTTCATTTTGCCTAGAATGTTCTTCCTCTATATAACAGTCTATCACTTTCTAAAATCTTCTATTCAAACAATTTTATACACATGGTCTTTCCTCAACATTCTATGAAATCAAAACCCACTCCTATATCTGTGATCCTTTAATCCGTATTAATTCTTTATAGATCACTTCTCATGACATTATATTTATATATTTATTTATTTACTTAATCATAGGCTATATATCCCTACTAGAATACAAACCCAAGAGAGTAATCTACATTTAGTTCACTCATGTACACGTTTATAGAATAGTACATGACAAGTACTACACAAATGATTATTGACTACAGAATGAATAAACAGATATGTTAAACATAAATAATTAGAGTTGTCACAGGAATCCTTAGAGGTTTGAATTATATTGTTAAAGTTATGAGTATAAATGTTCACTTAAATGTTATCACATATTATACACTAATAACTTAATATCCTAACATGTTATTGTTCTCAATCTATGTTGAAATTGCTGAATGAACATTTTTTTTTTAAGATTTTTATTTATTTATTTGATAGACAGAGATCACAAGTAGGCAGAGAGACAGAGAGAGAGAGAGGAGGAAGCAGGCTGTCCGCAGAGCAGAGAGCCCAATGCGGGGCTCGATCCCACGACCCTGGGACCATGACCCGAGCCGAAGGCAGCGGCTTTAACCCACTGAGACACCCAGGCGCCCCTGAATGAACATTTTTTTTAAAATTTTATTTATTTATTTGATAGAGATCACAAGTAGGCAGAGAGGCAGGCAGAGAGAGAGAGGGGGAAGCAGGCTTCCCACCAAGCAGAGACCCTGACTCAGGGCTCGATCCCAGGACCCTGGGATCATGACCTGAGCTGAAGGCAGAGGCTTAACCCACTAAGTCACCCAGGTGCCCTGAATTAACATTTTTATAAATATTTTTAACCTCCCAAAACTTCAAATTAAACCTCTTAAGCCAAAATTTGAGATAGACATTATATGTTTGAGAAATTATTAGATTTTAGTTCAATATGAGGGATTTAAACATAAGACAAATTTAAGACAAAGAAATAAATGTAAGGCAAATTAAGATCTTAAAGGATATGCTGTCGAAAAAAAATATAATGTTTTAATCTTAGGTACCTGAAATAATTTATTGACTTTTCATTTTTCTTTCCTTCTTTCTCTTTCTTTTCTCTCTCTCGCTCTCTTTTTTGGTTTGTTAACATAATTATATCTGCCTGATTTCTTATTGACCTAATTGACCTAATTTCCTGTTTACACTTTCAAAATATTTTATCTTCAGGTTCTTTACTAAACTGACTCCCCATGGTTCAATTGTTCTCAGACAGATTTCCTCTGACCACAATAGTGAAGTCACTTCCCATGATCATTCTAGTATTTACTCCATTTTTACTTCATAGTATCAAACACAGAAATAGTGTCCTTATTTCTGGCCTTTCCCAGTGCCATGTAGGCTGCATGAAGAAGAGTCCTTCTCTCCTATATGACTACCTATAAACATTATCCCCAGGAATGCTGCATTAGGTTTTCATCTTTATAGCTCTCTGTGGGTCAGCCCCCATGATTATTACTATTTCCTCATCTCTAATTACAATTGCATCCACCTGCCTTAACTATCATCCACTCCCTGGAGTCCCATTGTCCTCATTGCTATCAGTTTGTACAGTTCTGTTTTGGCATTGCCACCAGCCAAGAGAAGAAAGCCGCCACTGATTTTATGCATGATGTTGGTAATCCTTTCACAAGACATTCTTTCCCACCTATAGAATACAATAGAATACAGTATTATTGTATTATATTTCTAATTTCTATATTTTTAAATTTATTTATTATTTATTTATAAATAACATAAATCAATATAATAAATATAAATTTAAATATATATTTATTATTAAATAAATATGTATTTATATACAAATATTATTATTATTTATTATTATTATTATTAAATTTATTTAAATAATATATTTCTAATTTCTATATTTTAAAATATATGTATATTTATATATATACAATATATTGTATTATATTGTATTATATTATATTGTATTGTATTATATATTGTATTATATTGTATTACATATATCTTTCCCACCTATAGAATACAATAATATTGTGGGCCTTCTGGTTTTAGATAATATATCCATTTTAGCATGCTCACTTCTCTAAATCTTTTAATCTCATAACCCACTATCTGTTATGGCAATTTCAGTCTTTCTATAACATTTAATGTGGACTTGCACTTTTTCCATGCTTCTCAGAGCCATATTAGTAATTTGTTTGTACTGTCTTTTTTTGGTCGTTTGGGAGAGTTTTATCCTGAATCCTATAAATGTGTTCTCAAATCAATCAACATTTTTTCATCCAAATTGTGTTCTGCTCACTTAATGAAGCTCAATACATACTTTCTTGTTCCTGCCAGTACATGTTCGCTAGATTCTGCAGGTATTTTGACATCTAATTTATTTAATGTTTTAGTAAGCTGAGAATGTCCACAGGGAAATTACATTGTGATTTAAGCCTAGCTAGTGGCCTAGTGGCTGGGGGGAAAGGTGGGTGAAGTCTTACTTTATCCTATGAAGGGAAGACTTTGCATCAAGCAATACAGCCCTTAATAGGGAACTGCGATCCACTTCTCTAGGCCCAAAGATCCTGGGTTATCTGAAGAGCCAAGATTTTCAGGTACATAAACCCAGCCCTCATGCCATATATGAGGGTCCAATTTTCCCCAACTAATGGCCTCACTGAGCATAGCAGATCTATCTCAACTAAGATTCTTGGGAATCTGCTGCTTTTATTATTAGGTGAGGGGCCCAGGACTCAGGTTTCTCTTCTGATAAGAAACTCTTTAATTGTTACTAAGGATGCCTCTGGCTTTCACCTTTGGTGATCAGTTGCTGATTAATCATTCTCAGCTTTTCCTTATCTTTTTTTCAAATGCATCATCCACACTCAGCAATAACCACACAATCCCACTATCCTTATGGTTACCCTTTCTCCCCACTCTCCTTTTTTTTTTTTTTACAGAAGTCGGATATATTATACCTAATATTATAGCTAATATTATAGCTAATTCCCTTCCACTGGAAATCCATCACACCTTAACACACAAAAAATTCACAACTGCAATGCTCTGTCATGCCAGGTACTATCCATATTCCCTCTGTCAGTGGTGATGGTATCCTCATGGCCAGCAAGTTAATGTGTGATCTAACTCCAAACTCCTGTTAACATCTGTTTTTTTCAGCCTGTAGCAAGAAGAGTTTGGGTAAGATCGGGCAGAGGGAGAAATTGAACCTAGATGTGGTCCCCGTCAAGGCTCTCTGCTGACCATCCATGGAGCTCTGAAGCTGAGAAAGCCTTTTAGAATGGCCCCATTTGAGTCAAGAGGCTGATATTCATACTCCCACATCAAACAGTCAGTAGGTGTGGGATTCCCAGGGAGAAAAAATTGGCATTTTATAAAACGCCTTTCTCCAGAGGAGGCATTTTCCAAGGAGAGCCAATAACTGAGTGGGGACTGCTAGCAAATGTCCCAGGTCATGGGGTAATAAACACTCATTTGTGATGCTGGATGTAGTGTTGCAACCAATAATCCACCTCAGAGACAGTTAAAGGAAGTGTCTACAGGGTACTTAGAGCAGAAGTAAAGGAAACTATTTTATGCTCTATTTTAATGCCCTACTTTCAGAGTTCATGAAAGTACATGTATTATAGGTAGGATTCAGGATCTCAACAGAGAACTTTGGAGTTGAGATAGCAGATTTTAAAATTTATAAATTCAGTAGTTGTTATTGTGGTTTAGGTGACTTCAGCCAGGAACAATCCAGACTTATAGTGCCCTGGTGAGCACTAATGTGTGATTACAAAGAAAGAAGTACATGGGGACTTATATGTGAGGTAGCAAGATAGTTACAAAAGATCAGAATTTCCATTTTTAGGCTTATTTAATCACCAGAACTTTGATATTTATTTTTTTAAAAGATTTTATTTATTTATTTGACAGACAGAGATCACAAGTAGGCAGAGAGGCAGAGAGAGAGAGGAGGAAGCAGGCTGTCCACAGAGCAGAGAGCCCGATGCAGGACTCAATCCCAAGACCCTGGGATCATGACCTGAGCCGGAGGCAGAGGCTTAACCCACTGAACCACCCAGGTGCCCCAGAACTTTGACATTTAAATAAGAGTTTTAATTCACTTTAATATTGACTTAGTAGAACTTTAGTGATGTTTTACTAAACTTGTTGAAATTAGAATAAATGAATAATAGGTACATTGCAATTTGAAATAAGAGTTCTTAAGGGTGCTATTTCAGAAAAATCTTTAATATTTTATTTTAATAAATTTTTGTAAATTAAATTGACTCCATCATCCCTTGCTTCATAAGAAAAAAGTGTGCCAGTATATTTTTTAAAAGCTGTTGCTTGGGGGCACCTGAGTGGCTCAGAGGGTTAAGTCTCTACCTTAGGCTCAGGTCATAATCTCAGGGTTATGGGATCAAGCCTTGCATCAGGCTCTCTGCTCAGCAGGGAGTCTGTTTCCCACCCCCTCTCTGCCTGCCTCTCTGCCTACTTGTGACCTCTATATGTCAAATAAATAAAAAATCTTAAAAAAAAAAAAGAAGAAAGCTGTTGCTTGTATTGTACATGTCTTTTATTAAACCTAAAGGGGGTTCTGAATGATCCAGTATATTGCTAATAAATGGAGTAGTTGAGTGAAATAAATACATATAAAAACTTTCATAGATTTTTATTACATTTTAGTTATAAGAGTATCAATGAATAAATGTCCATTTTTGTTATCTAATTGTTTATTGGTATCACACAAATATAAAATAACTAAACAAATAAATACTAATAATATCATTAAACCAATAAACATAAAAAGCAGATAAAAGTATAATTACTTTTATCATAAACTCCTATAATTCTCCAGATTATACTGTTAAATTCTGGTTTAAATACACTAACCTATACACAGTTTCTCACGATGGCTAAAGAGGTAAGATAACATGAATTGGTATTTTCATGTGTTTATTATCTCAACTCAAAATCTAAAGTACAGACTATCCAAATCATTAAATTAGGAATAAAAGTATCTTGTGGGGGTAGGTACTATTTTTATTTCATTTAATTTTGTGCTTTGGAGTAGACATTTGTCAAATTCTGTGTACTTACCTATATCTCCCTCTCTCTTCTAGTTAAGCTTTGATATTCACACTCATGTAAATGTTCATTCTAGGTTATGCTTTTCCCATATACCCATTCCGACCCACCCACAGGGAAAGCTAACTGAACCAAAGGTGGCACCTTACCATAGACATTCAAATCATTGGCCAATCAGATTCTTTATCACTTGATGATTTGAACTAAAAAGCATAGAACCTGTCATTAGAAACCCTTGAATAGAAAGTTTTTTTAAAGGTAGGTTTAGAGCAGTATGTTTGGTAAAATGAGAGCAAGGCAAATACTTTAGAGAAATCAGTGACAAAAGGAAATAAAACAACAGTCCATGGAGCCATCTGTTGAAGAAAATGTTCTTTGTCCATGATGTTCTAATGTTCATTTAGCTGCTCTTTGTCCTGACCCTACCTTTCCCGCCTTTGCTTGCTTGGATTTTATTTAAGCAAGCGTTTATTTACATAAATATCTCCCTCAACTCAAAATAATTTGAGTGGTTTCTGTTCTTTGCAAAAGCCATGCTTTATTTAGAGACGTTGCTGAACCTCTTAAAAGCTAAAATGTGAACAAGACTGCTCTTTTCTCAAACAATTGCAGTTCATTTTATATAAAAAACAGTTGGGGATGGGATGCAAGAAGTTCACACAAGACTTTACCAGAAGACCATATATAGCAGATATCTAAGCAAAGGGGCAAAGACACTTATTATTAAAGTAGAGGGAAAGAAATTAAACAAAAAAACAAAACAAAAACTAAATGAAAACATCAAGGTGAATTATAAGTTACACCAGAATGTTGATAAATGCTATGAAACAGAGATGAGAATGTATAGGAGACTAAGGGTGAATGTAAGCAAAGATTCCAATAAGAAGAAGGTCAAGGAATATGAAAATATTTTACAGAAGACTATATACATAGGGCACCAGAATGTGGTGATGCCACTATGTGGTGGCATGGGGACGTTAATGTAAGAAAGTTGAATCTTACATAATAGACGACTGAGCTACCATGGTATATTACTTTCCCATTGCTACTGTAATGAATTGCCACAAACTTTGTGTTTTAAAACAACAAAAATTATCACCTGAAGTTCTGGAAGTCAGAGTGAAACATCAGTAGCTAAAATCAGTGTCTGGAGGCCTGAACTCCTCCTGGAGTCTCCAGAGGAAAATTGTGGCCTTTTAGCAGCTTTGTGCACTCACCTACATTCTTTAGCTAGTGGCCTCTTCCCCCATCTTCAAAGCCTTCAGTGTAACATCTCTCTTTTTTGACTCCTGCCTCAGTGCTAACACATTGTCTCTGACACTGATTCTCCTTGCCTCCCTTATGACCCTAGTGATTACATTAGACTCACTCAGATAAAACAAGATAATTCTCTCTCAAAATCCTTAACTTAATCACATACATAAAATCCCTTTTTACCATAGAAGGTAACATATTCATGTTCCATGGGGATTAGGACATAAATATCTTTAAGGAGGGGGCAATTAGTCAGCCAATCAATCATGTAAAGATTGTGTCTGGGGGTAACAGAATAGAAAATATTTTAGATATAGAAATTAAGAACATGCACCTTGACATAAGAGATCTAGAGTTCAGTGTCAATTCTGCTCATGTCTATCTTAGATAAAATGCCTTAGAATCATAGTTTCTTTAAGTACATATTCAGAATAATTTTTCATTCATTTCTGGAATAGTATAAGGCATGTGTCTGCATACGATATTTCATAGTACATATGCATAGGGGAGGTACATACCAAGGTGGTGATAAAATTAATCATCACATATGATTTCTGCCTGAAATTCCTAAATGATTTTTTTTAGACATAGACAAGGTTATACTAAATTGTTTTAATAGAATGGTTAAGGAACTAGAACAAGTAAAATGATTAAAAGAATAAAGTAAAAATTTAATAAAAAGGAAATGTGAGAAATCTCTTTATCTGATTTCATAACTTATTGTGCAGCTACAGTAAATAACACTCTGGCAACATTAGAGGCAGAAACACATAGATGAAGGGAACTGAATGGAGAACTCAGAAGTAAACCTACAAAAACATACCCAAGGAAAGACACCCTTTTCAACAAAAGGTGGCAGAACAATTACACATCCATAGACCAAAAAAGAAAAGAAAAAGTAATAATTTAAAAAAAAAAAGGATGAGAAAGAAAAAAGGAGCAAACCTCAATATAAACCTCACATCTTACACAATTAACCCATAACAGATCACAGAGCTTAATGTAAATTGTCAAACTATAAAACATTTTAGAAAAAAAAAAA
>RCUC01160248.1:0-98948 GCA_003697995.1 Taxidea taxus jeffersonii | reverse complement strand
GGTGGATAGATGACTGGGTGGGTGGGTGGATGGATGGATAGATGGCTGGCTGGATGGGTGGATGGATGGATGGATGGATGGATGGATGGATGGATGGATGGATAGATGGATGGCTGGATGGGTGGATGGATGGATGGATGGATGGATGGATGGATGGCTGGATAGATGGCTGGATGGATAGATGGATGGCTGGATGGATGAATGGATGGCTGGATGGGTGGATGGATGGCTGGATGGATGGATAAATAACAGCCTCCTTAAATGAAATAAAATATACATTCAAAGTTCTTGGCTATATAGTTCTACTATATTATAATGAGAATACTCTAGTTTGTTTTCTAAAGGCATCTAAAAATGCAAATAGTAAAATACTTATCAAACTGTTTATGGCATAAAAGGTCTGTTAACAAGAATCAAAACTATAAATCAGAACTCTAAGCAAATATAAATTCATGCAAAATATGTGACCATTACACATAGTATACACAGGAAATTTATGTAAGTTTCTCATTTGAGTTAGGTTTGGGCATTTTTAAACTAGAGTTTTGTTATTGCTAGTGTGAAGTTTGCCCTTTAATCATAAGTTATTTAAGTAACAAATCATTCTAAGATAATATATTTTTCATCATATAACATAGGATTTAAGACAAGGAGACTTCCAAGTGGCAAAGGAATCACATTCTTTTCTCTCATTACCCACAAAAAAAGAATAGTGTACACAAGCTTTTGTTTTAACACCATGTGTTCACAGCTAATTAGCAATGTTCTCTAATTTGAGTATTTCATAATTAGAACCAGTTATCCCGGAGGGCATTTTATTCTTGTAAGCAATTCCAACTATTTTAATGAACATTTCTATGTAACAGAATCATCAGGTTAATTATAAGTCACTATTACTGTCTTGTGCTTTCTAGATCTGTAGCACTAGCCGGCTATATGGAACTGGAGAATGCCTAGATGGTTGTGAGTCTTTTTAAGCTGGAGATCACTTTATATAAATGAAATCTTCTAGTATATGTCAAATGTGTCAAATAAATAAATAAGATTAAAACAGACCCATGCTAATTGAATGGGAGAGAGGACATGGACATTGTAGGTTACCCCACACTCCAAATGTTCCTATGGGAGCTTCAAGGAGCACAGTTCTAATTCCTCTAATCTAGCATGACCATTCACTTTATATACCCTCAAACAGTCCCGGAGTGGTAAAGGGAATTACTTTGGGACATTTCACTATTTACTGGCATTTTTGTTTTTGGTAATAATACAAGGAAATCTTTAAGTACACAGGGGCGCATTAATGCTTTCAGACCTTGACAGATAGGTGGTAATTAGTTTAACACTTAGCTTTGATAGAGCTTTTGTTTCTACTTACCTTTGGAGAACCATGGATTAGATGTTTGGAAAGAGAGGGTATGAAAGCTATTGAAGGCTGTCTTGTTTTCAGTTATGTTATGTAAGGAATTTTTAAGAATGTTTACATTATAACACTTTCAAGAGGATGGTGCCAAAAACGAAGAAAGAAGCCCCTTCTCCTGCCAAAGCCAAAGGTTTGAAGACCAAGAAAGTGGTGTTGAAAGGTATCCACACACACACACACACACACACACACACACACACACAAGGCACACACACAAAAGATCCACATGTACCTACCTTCTGAGGACCCAAGGCGCGGCCTTTCTTCAGGCAGCCCAAGTATCCTGGAAAGAGCGCCTCTAGAAGAAACAAGTTTGACCACTGATGACCATTATGCCATCATCAGGTTTGCTCTGACCACCAAATCAGCCATAAAGAAAATAGAAGACAACACAGTCGTCTTCATTGTAGATGTCAAAGCCAACCAGTACTAGATCAAGCAGGCTGTGAAGAAGCTCTGTGACATTGTCGTGGCCAAGGTCAGCACCTTGATCAAGCCCAGTGGAAAGAAGAAGGCATATGTTTGACTGGCTCCTGACTATAATGCTTTGAATGTTGCCGACAAAATTGGGATCACTAAACTGAGCCCAGCGGCTAAATTGAAATATAAATTTTTTCACCACACACACAAAAAAGAATGTTTACATGATATCAAGGAGTTGTCAAATCTTTTTTTTTCTAAGATTTTATTTATTTGACAGACAGAGATCACAAGTAGGCAGAGAGGCAAGCAGAGAGAGAGGAGGAAGTAGGCTCCCTGCTGAACAGAGAGCCCACTGCGGGGCTCGATCCCAGGACCCTGAGATCATGACCTGAGCCGAAGGCAGAGGTTTTTAACCCACTGAGCCACCCAGGCACCGCAAGGAGTTGTCAAATCTTAAAGTTTTGTATTTCATGCTGAATAAGAAACACACCATCTTCTCCACAGAAGAGACTTCTATGATAGCACACTCCAGAATTTATAAGGCTCCATAATTAGCAAACTAGGAATTATCTTGTAGGGATAAATGGACGTATACAGAGGGAGGCTTCAATGGATGAATGAATAGGCTCTAATTTAAGAAAGAAACAATTCTAGGTGTTTGAGATTCTGGGGCCAAATCACTTAGTATTATTATTATGTATTTATTTTAGAGATAATGCACATAAAACCCCTGATACTTAGTAGCATCTGATGAAGAACAGCTGTTACTGAAGGTTGTCAATACTACCTTCTCCTAATGCTTAACACTTGATTATTTGTAGCCATCTGTTATTTTCTTGCTCTTCTGTATATGTACATTTCGCCTCTCTAGCCAGAGTATAAATCCCTTAAATTAGAAATCAGGTCATGGTCTTCATTTACAACTCCCTCCTTCTATCCCACATCACAGTATCTAATACATTCAGATGAACAGGCCAAGTTCTCAAGAAACACTTGATAGAAATTAAATAGAATGTCATCTATTTAAATTTTATCTTGTCTTTTCTTAAAATGTTGTTTTGTATATATTCTATTCCGTAGGGGACATTGATAATAGATGAGTTATATATATCTTACCTTCACCTAATTATAATTTGTATTTTAAAATTAGTTTTATAATTATAATTATATTAATTCTGTTTCAAAGTATACTTTTTGTAATAATGGTACTCCAAATATATGGCCAATTAAATATCATAGAATTTATTTCTGAAAGCAAAAGTGCCTGTAGGCATTAAGTCTACCAGTAATAAATCTTTACTTTGGGACATGAAAGAAAAGCAATTAAACAGAGCATTCTCTGTCATAACTTCCAGCCAGTAGTAGACAAAGGGGAATTTATAGAAGTCAATAATTAAAGAGTTCTTTGTAAGGCTACTAAGAAAAAAGTTGTGGCTTTTGTTAGAATCTAGAAGTCTACAAAGGATTGCTAAACAGATTTTCAGTCTGCCCGCATATTGAAGAATTTGATTACGTTGAAATGGATAATATCAGATTAGATCTCAAGAATGTGATTGGAAACTTGCTTCCTCTTTTGGGTTATTAACTGTTTGAGTGCAAGGCAAGAGAGAGGTTTCAGTCTTCAGTTTTCAATTTAGAAGTCACCAACTGGTAACATAATCTTGATTTATATCTGTACCCCAATACCGAGCAAAAGGGAGCATATATTGTGCAAGTTTTGGATTATTCCAGGAGGAGTAATTATCATATAAGAGAGTTTAGTAGTTTATAGGTCAACATTCCCTGGCAAATTCAGCAATGGTTCAAAAAATGCCAGATGATGGGAAAACTCTAAATATTCAGTCCTTAAAGAAAATAGATTCTTTCTAAACCAAAGTTGAGTAGAGGAGGGATTGATGGATCGGGGGATACAGTAACTATTATATCTAAATTGCTCCCATTTGTAATAAAAACAACTTGTGTTCAGTAATGTGAGATTTTTAAAGACAGTGAAGAGCCCTTAGTGGGACTCAACTAATAAGTTGGCTTAATGAGCTGTCAAAACATACAAGGGCAGGAACTTAATGAATGTGCTTCTCCTTTCCATTCTTCTTTCTCCTAAGAAGTTTCTTCTACCTTTCTGATACCCGATGAAATTATAATGGGGCCAGAGACAATCCTAGAAATATTTTGAGCTTCTGGAGTGTCATCATATTCTTAGCATCTTTTTCCCCTTTTCAAATCTAACAATTTTATGATTATCCAATTGGCTTTTATCTGGTCCTCTGTTATGGAAATAAAGACAATTACAAGTTATAGAGTTTTTAATAACATAACTTACTGAGTCAAAGCTTTTATGTAGGAATCGAGAGTAGACTAATCAATGATGCTGCAGAAACAAGTGTTTTTAAACTACAATAAAATGATCAGGTTTTCCTATGAATTATATATTTTAATCCTTAAAATTTTAATAGTAGCAACATTTATTCATTTGTCTTGTTTAATCCTCCAATAACCACAGGAAGAGATACTTGTATTATCCCCCATTTTATAGGTTCAGAAACTGAGACTTGAAGAAGCTAGAGAGCGATCCCCATTCAAAAAGTGAGGAAAATAGGGGCGCCTGGGTGGCTCAGTGGGTTGGGGCCTCTGCCTTCGGCTCAGGTCGTGATCTCGGGGTCCTGGGATCGAGCCCCACATCAGGCTCTCTGCTCAGCGGGGAGCCGGCTTCCTCCTCTCTCTCTCTCTGCCTGCCTCTCTGCCTACTTGTGCTCTCTGTCTGTCAAATAAATAAATAAAAATCTTTAAAAAAAAAGTGAGGAAAATAAGATATGAGACTGTATCTGACTTGCACAAGGAAACCTGCCTACCATGCTAAGCTCTCTTCCACTTGTCAGGCTGATCATTAAGGAACTTAAAGCAGAGAAGGGAGTTTGCTCTGTGCCTATGCCCTGTCTGTTCACTGACAAGTTCAGAGACTCACCATAATTTCAGTTCTGACCTTGAAAGTAAAAGCAATCAAAATGGCCCCCACAAAGTATGGCTACACTGAAACATTTTAATGATGACCAATAGGTACAACAGCTGTTAATTTTCATCTCCTCATTGAATTAGGGCCATTATGGTTTCCCTTAAATTCTATAGATTGATTGAGATCAAATAAAAACACCATGTTCACTAGCTGGGAAGGGGTAGGTGCTTGATAAACCTTAGCTTTGAGATATAGTTAGTAAAAATTAAACACCAAACTAAAGCAGAAGGTGGTCAAGCATCCTCAGTGCTCCCTCTCCAGTGTTCCTGCACCATGTAAATCTCTCTAAATATTTGTGTAATTTTCGGTATAGCTTGACCTCAAAGCACAAGCTTAGTTATGCTATGCTGGAGAAAAATCAGAGGGTAAAATGTGGTAATGAGGGGAAAGTTGAATCAGGCTACATTTTTATGCCCATTCACAGATCACAGTGACTCGACTGATGAGAAATATTTTAATCTTATTTTTGTGCTAACATTTGACCCCACACGACTCGCCTTTTGTGTTACACCCGGACCAAAATGTCCAAAAATGAAAAGTGAGCCTTTGTAATTGGCTAAGCATTCCCTTGGAAGGTATAAGAAAAGGTGAAAGTGAGGGCTTACACATCCTCTTTTCTCTTGCCCTCTTTTTCGCACATCTATTTTTAACAAAGTTAGAAAGGAAAGAAATTACAAAAAGTGAAAGGGGCTGACTCTTGTTTATTTTGAAACACATCATCTTGCATTTTCAGGCACTCAAATATAAAATCTTTTGAAATGTCTGTACTGTTTCCTACATAATAGCCCTACAAATATGTATGTCGTTGCTTTTGGAATAAAAGTCAGAGGATTTTTTTTAATCAATCCTCAGAAATGTGCCTTGGAAAGAAGTGCTGAAATAAAGGCTAAGGAATCTAAGCTATTATGAATGCAAAACAATTATGAATAAATTTGTTGTCCTCACACACACAGACACAAAAGACTGCTGACTTCATCAAACTTGAAAAAGAAAGCCAGCCCACAAGCATTCCTCAAATGATAGTATTGGCTTCATTCAGCACTTACTGAGCTATTCTACCCCTTGAATAAGTAAAATGAACTCCTAAAGATCCCGAACTTCTGTTCAATGGGACAGAAGTTTAGGCAAAGTTGTGTATCGTAGGGTTCTAGGTGATTAGGTGGTGAATGTTTATTCGAATGTTTATTCAAGAAAGCCTGGTCCTTGCTGGGGCTAATGAAAGTCCTTTCCTTTACGTACATCTTTCCATTCAATAAAATACTTTTACACTGAGGGCTCTATTCAGAAATGGGGAATTTCTTAATGGATGAATGACTTAGATTGAACTGAATTTATCCAATACAGTCATAATGGGCCCCATTTAATAAATGCTCCCAGACAAATGGCATTGTAAAGTTTGTTAGGCTGGGGTATCTGCATTTTGAACATTAGACCAAAGATCCTTTCACTACAGAATGAACCACAAGAAAATGAAATGTGTTGTTCAAATTCCAACCAGATTCCCACTTTCAACATGGGCTTACTTTTCTTAGGCTCTTCCTTCCCATGTCCTGATCTGTGGAACGGGGTTGGCATTAGTTATAATACCCCGTAGTGGAGATCTAAAGATGACTTGATACAAGTGAAGTCCTTAAGATAGGGCCTGGTACATAGTAGTTTTCCAGCAAATGCCCACTGCTATTGTTGTCTTTATTTGCTTAGATTTTTCTCAAAGTATTAAGCAGATAGGATCATTGTGGAAACAAACTACTGTTCTATTTCTGCCCTCAGCACACATGTCTTTGGTTTAGATTAGACTCTTCTGGCCTTTGTATTATATTGTTCTGCACCTTAAGGAATTCAATAATGGAAGAGCTGTACATGCTCCATTAAAATAATATTTAGGGGTGCCTGGGGAGCTCAGTTGGTTAAGCAGCCAACTCTAGATGTGGTTCAGGTCGTGATCTCAGGGTTGTGAGATTGAGCCCTGTGTTGGGCTTTATGCTCAGCAGGGAATCTGCTTGTCCCTCTCCCTTTGCTCCTCCCCCTGTGCTCGCTCTCTCTCTCTCTCTCTCTCTCTCAAATAAATAAGTAAATAAATAAAACCTTTAAATAATAATACCTATTATTTATAATGACTATTCTAGGCATTGTTATACATATCTTCGTACATTGACTCATTTTACTGTTATAGGTCCTATTATTACACTCATAAATAGCTATTATTAAAGAGCTAGCTACTATTATTATACTAATTTTACAGATGCAGAAAACTTGGACCTGAGCACATTACATAATTTGTTCAAAATGACTTAGCTTGTGAGTGGAGGATCTGAGGCTTAACCAGGTGGTCTAGCTCCATAGCCTCCTAACCCCTATGGTCCTTGAAATACTTTTGTTGCTATTGATCATAAAAATCAGCGTTCCTTAAAACTATTTTAATTTGAAAACCTATTTTTTCTTGGTCCAGAAGCCTTAAAAACTGAATTTTTTTAATGATCATGATTTTGTTGTATGGTTGCTCTCCACAGACTCTGATATTCTACGCATTGGGAGTTTTTCTTTAATCTGGAGAAAAAAGAGCAGAGAACCATACACATATTTCTTCAAACACCAATAGTTGTCTAAAAAAAAAAGCCCACCAAAAAAACTGTGATGCCTTGATTCATGGATCTGCTTTCAAATTTTAAGTTTTACTTTATCAATCTTGCAAAACTCACTTGGGAAAGGAGATTAGCAACAAAGCACAGTTCTTACATATTGCAAGAGAAAACCTGATTTTATTCCCCTTACTGTCATTTAGAGCAGATTATTCTGTGATACTGCCTGCATTGTGAGTAACTATTTTGTAGTACCTTCTACTTGGGCATTCTCATTTTCATCCATGGGACCCCTGCCAGGGATGAGTTATATTTCTTGGGGGAAAATAAGGTACCCGGAGAGTTTCCAGCACTTGCTGAAAACACCACCCACTGAAGGAAGGTGGTGGATTCAAAATGAAAAAACTTCACCCTTCTCCCAGCTCTGTAATTGGTGACATGCGTAATACTTGAAAATCATATTGGAAGAAATATAATGTCAGAAATGGCTGGGTCATGAAGCTAATGTTAGCCCTTAATAATATTGCAATGATGTTTCTGTGTATTTTAAAATGTATGTTGAGTTTTGCCAATATACACAAGTAGAACAAGACTAATATTGATGGCATGATCAATGGCTTAACTAAAAATACAGGGGCACCTGGGTGGCTCAGTGGGTTAAAGACTCTGCCTTTGACTCAGGGTCCTGGGATCGAGCCCCGAATCGGGCTCTCTGCTCTGCAGGGAGCCTGTTTCCTCCTCTCTCTCTGCTTGCCTCTCTGCCTACTTGTGATCTCTGTCTGTCAAATAAATAAATAAAATATTTTTTAAAAAATACGCTCGGCACAGAGTCTGACAGTACTATTTGTGAAATTGTCACAACACTTACAATGTTGTAAACAGCACTCATGAGGTAGCTCTTGTTCCCAGTAAGATCTTTGAGGGCAGGATTTTGGTTTCGTTCATTGTCATGTTCTAAAGCTTGATGTAGTATCTAGCTTGCACTATATCCTACAGAAAAATTTGTTGACTATGTGCATAAGTGATTGAAGTCAGTATGAATTTGACAAGACCTCGTGAATCGCTACTCCCTCCCACATACGATGGGGACACAAAGATGAAGTAGGGTTTCTATGTCCCTTGAAAAGCTCCCAGTCTAAGGAGGAACTAATATAAATAATCACACTGTATGGTGGGATACGTGCCAGAAAGGAGATACATGGAGTGTTGTGGGGTTGCAGAGACACTGGTCATGACCATGAGAGCAGAACGGGGCAAGTTTCAACAGAGGAGCTAAGCTCCTTTAGGCAGAGATGAGAGGGGAAGTTGGAGGCTGGATGGACTAGCTATGGAGTAACTACACACAAAATGTTGAATCGCTGTGTGTCTGAGTAACAAAAATAATTTGATATTGCTGGAATGACTTTATGTACTATAAAGTTATGTTACAAATGTATGAATGTTGTATTATGTGATATAGGATATGAAATCATAATTATAGATGGAGTATGTCTATTTTTTATTGAATGACAATTTTGTTTTAAATTACAGTTCCAGTTACAGATGTTTGATATTATCTGTTCCCCATCATGGGCCGATAGAGACAAATGCTGTGAACTTCCAGGCCTGGTAAGAATTCTTCTTTTATTAGTAGGTCTGTTCTTTATTGAGATGTTTTAAAGTTGTATGTAATTTTCTCTGAAAATTAAATGCTATTTCATAAAACTCATAACAAGCTAACTCATTGTCATGATAATGAAAATCAGAAGAGGTTAAGAAAGAGGCATGTCTGATGTCAGCAGAGCACACTGACATGCATGGAGGGAGCTGCACACCTCCAGGGGGTGCCATCTACACAGGGTCCAGAGGTTCTCAAACTTCCTGGTTCAGGAAACCTGTGGTGTTGCAATAATTTTTTCCATGGTACCCCCAAGCCAAAAGAAATACTGAACAATTCCATATATGAATCCATTAGGTCCAAAAATCTTAAGTGTTTATGCTCTAAGAACTCAGTAACCATGTGAAAAAATAAGACACATGAATTGGAAGAAGAAAGAAGTATTGTTATTTTATTCTTATATAACCACAACTACTCACTAATGGGATGGAGGGGTCTATCCGGGGTACCCAGTTTTTCATACCTTGGAATCTGATTGGACATTGCCACCTCACTTCTTTTTCCACATTGACTTTTTCCCATGGTACTTGCTTTCCATCATAGAAACTGCCAGAACACCAGATTTGTAAGTATATGACACCATCAAGAAAATATTTCAATATCTAATGTTAAGATTATGAGCGACCTTGAGCTAGTTGCTCACATGAAGTCCAGTGGGTGCCCAATATTGCTCTTTCTCTTGAGGTTTTAAAATGATCACGGTGCCCCTGTAAGTGCGCTGAGGTGCCCCAGGGCATCTTGGCACACAGTTCTGAAATCGTAGTCATAATCTGTATAACCTGTGTGATGTAACTAGAAAACCAAACTTTTTGTCATTATTAATACGAAGTACAATTCAAGGGGTTTACCTGTATATATAAAAACAGATTCATATCTTAGCATTCTTCAGGACAGTGGCTGAAATGGATGACACTGTTACGGTTGGAGAGTAGTCATGTCTTAATAAGTAAACTTGGGGAATGGGCTTGGAGCAGTCCAATAAAGTCCAAGAGGTGGGCCTTGTTAACCTTACACCAGATCCTATGATCTATTTCAGGCATTCAGTTCATGGTCACTCTGTTTGAGAAGGAAGTACAGTTCACCCTTGAACAATGTCGGAGTTAGGGGCCCCGGCCCCCCTCCCACTCAGTCAAAAATCTATGTGTGGCTTTTGCCCCCCCCAAAACTTACCTACCATTGACCGGAAGCCTTACTGATAACATAACAGTTGATTGACACCTATTTTGTATGTCATATGCATTATATACTATATTCTTACACTAAAGAAGGCTAAAGAAAAGAAGATTTATTAAGAAAATCATAAAGGGGGCGCCTGGGTGGCTCAGTGGGTTAAGCCTCTGCCTTCGGCTCAGGTCATGATCCCAGCGTCCTGGGACCGAGCCCCGCATCAGGCTCTCTGCTCGGCGGGGAGCCTGCTTCCTCCTCTCTCTCTCTGCCTGCCTCTCTGCCTACTTGTGATCTCTGTCTGTCAAATAAATAAATAAAATTTTTTTAAAAAAAGGTCCTTTTAAAAAAAAAAAGAAAGAAAGAAAATCATAAGGAAGAGAAAATCCATTCATAGTACTGTTCTGCATTTATTGAAAAAAAAAAAAGCCCACCTGTAAGTGGACCAGCGCAGTTCAAACCCATGTCATTCAAGAGTTAACCATAACTTACTCTTTCTTCATCAAAACTGCTTTCCAAGTAAACTCTGATGAAGCATTAAATCAGAGAGACTCTGGGATGTTATGCTTAAGCACAGATGGATTGGAATCTGGAAGCAGAAACATCCAGAAGCCCATGCTGTGTTGAGCGAAATGCGATCCCCACTTTTCCTGGGAAGGACCCAGGCCTGATGAGGGCTTTTCCTGTTATTTCTATCACTGAAGGTATGGCCCGTTCCACGGTAGAAGACATGGTTGTAGGTAGAGTTGGCAGCCATGGCAATACCATTATGGAGCCTCTGGTCACGGGAGACCTGGTATCAGCCTTATTCAGAGGCTCTTTCAGAACACTTAAATTTGTATTCCACCATAGCTATCCAGATATTAGGCCAGATATGTGTTAGCAGTGGGGGTTCCTATAATGAGCTGAAAGCTTTGACTATTGTCCAACTTTCAGAGAAAAGTATATACAGGATACCTGGACCCCCTGCTCAACATTTTCTGGTTCCTGTTGTGAACATTTCGGAGACGGAAATTATTTTCCACTTGATCATTAATTATCAACCATGCTCTATTCAGTTCAGCTTCACTTTTCCCCCAGAGTCTTAAGAAATGATGCTTATTTTCCCCCTGTCCAACAGCACCAGTGGACCCTATGATCTTCCGCAGTTTCTTGTCCTGGTGCAGACTCCTTTTTGGCCAGTGCTTCAAATGGGCTGGTCACAAATTGTGTGATCGCTGTTAACAGGTGCTGTGTCTTCGTACCCCAGTAACATACCCAGAGATGTCCAGCCCGATGTTCATTACCTATCTTGTAATGTCATGTGGCCGCAAAATTGGGCAAGAGAAGGAAAATGAGCTCTTATCCCACAGCTTTAGGTGGCTGCCGTGGTATTTCCTCACGTTCAACCACAGAACATGAGTCATAAGGGAAGTTGCTGCAGAGACTTGATGGGTTGAACCACTGTTTTTATTTTATTTTATGTGTTTCAGATGCAGTTGACTATTCCAACATTTTTTTTCAATCCTTTGAACTAGAAGTAAGACAGTTTCCAAGACCTTTAGTTCACAGAGTACTCCTTCTCAAACTGAATAAAATTGTCATCAGAATCTCTTTTACACCCGCCTCTGCCTTCCTTTCTTCACCTCCATCCCTGAACTAATTTTATCAACATCCTTTGGTAATGATGATTATCAATGACTTACCAGACACTCATTCATTTTTCCTTAAGGAAAATATTCTGCAGGCAAGATGTTCACCTGAAAGGTTTTTTTTTTTAATAAGTGTCCTAAATCAAAGTGTTTTCTTTTTTTTTTTTATATTTTATTTATGTATTTGACAGACAGAGATCACAAGTAGGCAGAGAGGCAGGCAGAGGGGGTGGGAAGCAGGCTCCCTGCTGAGAAGAGAGCCCGATGCAGGGCTCGATCCCAGGACCCTGAGATCATGACCTGAGCCGAAGGCAGTGGCTTAACCCACTGAGCCACCCAGGTGCCCCCAAAGTGTTTTCTTTGAGCCCATAAAGCCATTTGTATAGCCATTTGCTCCCCCGCGACACATACACACTTTTGCTCTCTGGCTGTCCCCATCTCTCTGTTAAATAAATAAATAATGGTTGTGCTTTTTTTTTTTCTCTCTCTCTTCAGAGGGATGAGGAGACCTGCCCAGAGCTACCACATTCCTGCTCCTGTTCTGAAGTCAATACGGGGACTCTGGGACCAGCAGGCCCACCAGTAAGTCTTGCCTCATTCAGACTTAAATGTTCTTTAATAATATTCATAGCTCTTGGGACGCCTGGGTGGCTCAGTTGGTTAAGTGGCTGCCTTCGGCTCAGGTCATGATCCCAGCATCCTGGGATTGAGTCCCGCATTGGGCTCCTTGCTCGGCAGGGAGCCTGCTTCTCCCTCTGCCTCTGCCTGTGCTCTCTCTCTCTCTCTCTCTCTCTAACAACAACAACAAAAAATATTCATAGCTCTCACTTGTTGTGTACCTAATATGTGCTTGCCACTGTGCTAACATGTACTTAGTCCTATGAGCAAACCGAAGCACAGAGATGTTAAGAAACTTGCCTAAAGTGGGATGTCTGCGTGGCTCAGTGGTTAAGTGTCTGCCTTCGGCTCAGGTCATGATCTCAGGGTCCTGGCACCCAAGCCCCACATCAGGCCCCTTACTCAGCAGGGAGCCTGCTTCTCCCTCTCCATCTGCGCCCCCTCCCCCCACCACACACACACACTTTTGCTCTCTGGCTGTCTCCTTCTCTCTGTCAAATAAATAAATAAAATCTTAAAAAAAAAAAAAAAGAAACTTGCCTAAAGAACACAGCTTCTTTTTAAATCCAAATCTCTATGACCCCTATATATGATGTTCTTTGACCTCTATATTATACTGTCTTTCAAACTGTTAAATATTTCAAAATCTTCCCTTTAAACTCCTGTGGTCTGAGTTCAGTGTGAATGTTTCAAACATTGGCCCTCTACTTGCACCTGTAAGATTTGCGGACCCTCCCTTTGCCTATTATGCGTTAAAATTGATACATGAGGAAGGATTTGAATTCACCAGGAAAAATACCCTATCTGAACATGAAGTTCTCCACTGCTGATGGAAATTTCCTGCAAAAATGGGGAGAGAGGGAGATTGGCCCTGTGGGAGGTAGAGAGAAGGAGGAGGAAGAGAGAGAAAGAGAATATTTCTGTAAAATATAAAATGTATATAATTGCACTACCTGGCTCTTTGAATTTACCATGATGGATCTTTCCATTTAATGTGTTTAAGTGTCATTTTCTGTCTGACCTGCTAACCTGGGGGTATGGGTGTTCCCTTAAGGTAATATAGTTGGTCTATGATTAGGAAAGGGCAAATGGATCAAAGTAGAAAGAGAAAACAGGGGGAAGTACAAGCAAATAACGAAATCCAGACCTTGCGGGAGGAATATTCTGATGTCCCACCAGTCCTTGCACACTGGCTGCAGGAGGTAAGGTGGGCCCGCCCACATTTGTGCAGTAGACCACACAGGCAGCATGATGGTTCACTCCAGGTTGACCCCCCACAAACAGAATTTTCCTTCATCTGTGTACCACATTTCCTGAACTGAACAAAAAGTAGGAGAACCTGCTGAATATGTCTGAAATATATCCCAGCAGTCTCTCCTTTGCCTTTGGCATATAGAACATTCTTTCAAGTGCAGACGTAGAACCCAACAAACCCCCCCCCCCCCCCCCGCTTTTTTTTTGAACAGAAGACTCTTTATCCCAAAGAAGCCAATGTAGAGTCATGGTAATAAAAGCATTAAATTTAAATCTTAAGACTAGACAAGTCTCTGAACCGCTGTAAACCTCCATTTCTCCACATATGTAAACTAACATGCACCTCTCTGACTTTCTGAGGAATACATAAGATAATATATATATCAGTATTCTGTGCATTATGAAACATCAGTCAAATGTAAGGATTTGCCTTTAGCTTAATCTTGGAATTGGAAACACAGATTTGCTTTCAACTGTTTATAGCTTGATCTTTTTTTTTAACCCAAAAGTATGTCTTTGAGGGGCATCTGGGTGGCACAGTGGATTATGCATCTGACTCTTGGTTCCAGCTCATCTCATGACCTCGGAGTTACGAGATCAAGCCCTGTGTGGTCCCTTCTGTGTTCATGTGCTCTCTCTCTCAAATAAATAAACATATCTTAAAAAAATTAAAAAAACGGTATGTCGGGGCACCTGGGTGGCTCAGTGGGTTAAAGCCTCTGCCTTGGGCTCAGGTCATGATCCCAGGGTCCTGGGATCAAGCCCCGCATCAGGCTCTCTGCTCAGCAGGGAGCCTGCTTCCTCCGCTCTCTCTCTGCTTGCCTCCCTGCCTACTTGTGATCTCTGTCTGTCAAATGAATAAATAAAATCTTTTAAAAAAATAAAAAATAAAAAAAAATTTAAAAACGGCATGTCTTTGAACTTTATCAAAGGTAATGCACATTATTCCGTTACATAAACTAGAGTTTATTGACCCATGACTGTGGAGCATTTCCCTATTACACTATTATTACAGTGGACATCCTTTTATGTCTCTACAAACATGAGTTGAGTGCTCTTATGGTAACACTGAGGATCAGATTTGTTGAAGGATAAGGAGGGTGTATCTTCAGCCTCATGAAGAAACCACTAATTACCTTTCCAGATGGTTGTCCAAGTATCCTCTCCCACAAACTCTAGAAAAGGTCTGGTTTCCCTGCATCTCACCAGCACAGTGGTCTTGCCAGATTTAAGAGCTTTTACTTATCTGATGGGTATAAAACCCTGTGGTGGTTGTTTTATTTTATTCATTTATTTATTTTTCTTGAGAGAAAAAGAGAGAGAGAGAGAATGAGTGGGGAGGGGCAGAGGGAGAGAGAGAATCTTAAGCAGACTCCATGCCCAGCACAGGACCCAACTTGGGACTTGATCTGAAGACCCGGAAATCATGACCCCAGCTGAAATCAAGAGTCAACCGACTGAGCCACCCAGGCGCCCCTGTGGTTGTTATTTTAAATAAGATTTTCCCTTTGTGCTAGTAGGATGGAGCAATTTTTCATTTGCCTCTGAGTCATTTGGATTCCTTTCCATATAAATACCTGTTTATAAACTTTTCTGGGATTTTGTGGTGCAGAGATTTTTTGTTTTCTAAGATCTTTTTTGTTTCTGAGATCTTTTAGTTTCTAAGTGGTTTTATGTATTCTGGACATGAATCCTTTATTAATGATACGGTTTACAAATGTCATTTCCCGGCCTGTGGCTTGCTTGCTGTTGTTTATAGGAGTTTTTATTGTCTAGAAATTTTAATGCCAGTGTAGTTAAATTTAATATTTCTGTGAGCTATCATTTTTTATGTTTTCCTTTTTAGCCATGGTTCACTTAGAAGTGTCTTTTTAAGTTTCTGATCATATGTGCAATTTTAATTTTTTTCTTGTATTAATTTTATTGTACTTTTTTATGGAAGAAATTCTGCAGGGTACCAATTTTTGGACACTTATTGATTCTTTGGCATTTGCTTTGTGGCCTTTTGCCAGGTTTGCCATGTGTGCTTTAGAGGAGTGTGTGTTTTCTAATTGTGGAGTTTAGAATTCTAAACATAAATATCCAGTAAATCAAACTGTAAATTGTGTTGTTAGAATTTTCTTTATCTGCATTAATCCTTTATCTTTCAACTGCTGAGGTAGACGTTAAAAATCTTCTCCTTCAATTTCGATCTGTCCAGTTTGGTTTGTAATTCTGCATTGTGTATCTTGAGATTGTGTTACAGGGTTAAATTGAAAACCATCATCTTGCTAGTGACTTGCAATATCAACATTTCTCTTTTGGATTACTTTCTTGGTACATGTATATATTTTTTATTTTAATTCAATGAGCCAACAAAGAGTACACCATTAGCTTCAGATGTAGAGCTCAAAAATTCATCAGTTGCATGCAACACCCAGTGCTCACCACATCACATGCCCTCCTTCAAGCCTGTCTTCTTCGTCCTTTTCAGCCTTTTCTTCATCCATTTTCTTCATCCTTTCAGCCTTTCTGTTGTCCTATGTTTGAGATGTGTTCTGTTTAAATAGTATATGGCTATTGTTTATGTATATGTTTAAATAATATATGGCTATGTGTTGTTTTTCAATCTGGTTTTGTAATTTTTTTTTTTAGAGTTTAGTCCATTCATTCTATTGTTTGTGATAATTAACCTCTTTGGGCTAATATTCCTATAATATCACCTTAATTTTTGCTTCCTATTTGTCTCACATGATATATGTGCCTTTCTTGGTTGGTTGAGGCTTTATCTACTCATTTACACTTTCTGGCTTTTTGTTGTTATTATTTTCTTCTCCCCTCTGCTAATTTGGAAATCTGTAGCTGTTGTTTTAATGGGCAACCAGGAGATTTTTAACAAACATATGTAGCTTGACAAAGTCTAAAAAGAATTAAGATTTTCATCCATATTTCAATAGATATGATATTCTTGGAATGTTTTTCTCTTAGATCATCCTTTTAATAATTTATGCACTGTTACTCTCCAGTTTTTAGTATGTTTTTTAACATCATAAATAGATATTTTATTAGTACTTGGTATAAATTACTATGTGTTAAGACTTGCCTCCATACTTGCTATTTCTTTGCTCATTAAATCTTCTGGTATCATTTTTATTTCTCCTGGAATACACCCTTTGGATGTTCCTTCCTTCCTTCCTCTCTTCCTTTCCTTCCTTCCTTCTTTTAGGGAGAGAGAGTGCAAGCAAGCAGGGGGAGGGACAGAGAGAAGGGGAGAAAGAATCTCAAGTAGACTCCCCACTGAGTGCAGAACCCTCCTTGGGGCTCGATCTCACAACCCTGAGATCATGACCTTGAAGCAGAAACCAAGACTCAGACACTTAACCAGCTATGCCACCCAGGTGCCCCAGGATGTTCCTTTAAGGAGACTATTGATAGAAAATTTTTGATTTTTGTTTGTCATAAGATATCATCATATTTTCATATCATATTATCAAAAGATAGTTTTGATGGTTGTTACAGAGATTGTTGATTGTCCCCCTGCCATTAGTTGCCTCTGCTTCTTTTTCATAGTAGAATTCCCTGAATTTTAGCTAAACACATGGCCTTCAGCTGGGGACTTGACTTCTTAGCATCTGTAAGTAGGTATCACCTTCTGCCCAAGATCGGGCCAGTGAGAGAAAAGCGATATGCAATCAACCTAGATGTTGTTCTTCAGTGAAAACAAAATTACTTTTTTATCTCTTAACTCTCTCAACATATTACTCTGGGGACATGTGGTAATGGTTCACTTTGGTAAGCAGTGTCCTAGCACACAACAGAGCAATAAAATGGAAGCAACTGAGCTTCCACATTGTCTTATGTGGTAAAGCTACTCTACGACACTGAACCAGTTATCGCTCAGATTTTAATATAAGAAAACAATAAGCCACCTGTCTTGCTTAAAAATGTTTAATGTTGGCCTTAATTAGAGCAGTGAGACAACTTTCCAAACTAATAAATGGTAAGATCTTGTTTTCAAGATCTCTTTGTCTTTAGTGATCTGACGTTCTGCCAGTGTGCTCTGGGGCAGGGTTTTGACATAGATGATCTGCCATTTTGGAAAATTTACGGCTTCGTGAGTTTGAATGGCAATGTTTCTCGTTAAATTTGGAGTTTTCTTAGTCACATCTCCTCAAATATTGCTTCTTTCCTATTATCTCCATTATGTTTTTCTGAAATTCAACTGATATACTTTTTTACTCCCAATGTTTCTTAACCTTTATTATTTCTGCTTGTCTCTCCAGCCTTCTTCTGTGTGATTTCTTCCAATTTAGTTTCTAGTATATTCTACATTTAGCTATGTTTAATACACTATTAACCTATCCATTGTATTTCTGATTTTGATGATTATATATAGCAAAGCAAGAAGTTAAATTTGGTTCCTTTTCAGAACTTCTGGACATTTCTATACCCTTTCTTCTTTTGTAATACTTCAAAACTATTTTTTCTTTCAATATTTTAAACACAGTTTTTTTTTTTATCTGATCATTTCAATATCTGCATTGTGTGTGGTTCTGAGTCTGCCATTTTTCTTTTCTGCTGGTGTTATTCACATCTTGTTTCCATATGTATTGTGTGTTTTGGGGGGGTATATATTTAAGCTTGTATTATTGAAATTTTATCTTGGGGGATATTGTGAGCCAGTTTGGGGCTATATTCCTCCAAAGCATATCTGTGCCTGCTTCTGCTAAGCTCCTGAGTACATAGCCAACTGAGATCCACCTAGACGTTGTTTGCTCCTGACAGGCGATGATCCCTAGATTGTACGAGAATCAGCTTTTGGGTAATATTACTTAGCAAAAACATTTCCTACTCTTCCCATAGCTGCATTGGAAGCAACATCTTGGTCATCCACCTGCTATTTTTTATTGCCCACCCCCCCCCCACCGATTCACAGTGAAACCTTTCAAGTTCCTCAGCTTTGAAGAACATTTCATTTTCTGTCCTGCCCCCACCTAGTTCATATTTCCTTGCTTTGCATAGGCTATAAAATACAGACTTTGCAACAATCCTGAACCATTTTCACCTTCTTCCCCCAAGGCAGTCTCTGTGCATATGCTTGCCTCTCTGGCTTTTGTTTCTTCTTCATTTCTGGTATTTATGCATTCAGTTCTTAATTATAATAATGTTTATTTTATTTTAAGCAGCATTAATAAGCTTTATTAGCTGGAGGGTTTTCAAGTGTCTTCATCTGCAATACTGCTGGAACAGGTTGTAAAATATTTACATATGACCTAAGAGTCAGACTTTGCAATGAGAAAAAGCAGCAGAGAAGTGAAAGAGAAGGGTTGGGCTCTGGCTTGGAGAGAAAGATATAAAATAGGGGGGAAAGCTATAGAAATTCTCAAATATCTAAAGTATAATAAACTATTCAAGAAATAGTATCCCAAACAATATGCAGTAAACCCTGGCTAATGATTTAACATAGTTGTGATTATTTTCTCATTCAAGAATTTATACGTGAGTGTTTTGTGCCAATAAAGCTGCAAAAGAACTGTAGGAAGGCATGGGTGAATGAACCATATTCCATTTGCCGAAGCTAACCCTTTCTTATTAAAAGGATGGAAGTTGGGAGCGCCTGGGTGGCTCAGTGGGTTGGGCCTCTGCCTTCAGCTCAGGTCATGGTCTTGGGGTCCAGGGATCGAATCCTGAGTCAGACTCTCTGCTCGGCTGGGAGCCTGCTTCCTCCTCTCTCTCTCTCTCTCTCTCTCTGCCTGCCTCTCTGCCTACTTGTGATCTCTCTGTGTCAGATAAATAAATAAATAAAATATTACAAAACAAAACAAAACAAAAAGGATGGAAGTTAACATCCACAAAAATGTATTGCATTCTTGTCCTGTGCTCAGTGTTGAAGGTTAAGGGTAAGGTGCAAAACAAGTTACAAATATAAAAGGTTCCAGGCTTTTAGACAAGATGCCTCTGGCATGAATAGTTGTGAACCACATCTTCACATTTGAACAAAACCTGCAGTTAAACACCAATCATTAAAGATGCACAGGGAAAGGTAAAGAGTTTGTGCCAGAATGGTATATTAATTGGGAAGAATTGCACTTGCTGCAAGGAACAGAAAGTTTGACACTTTGTGCCAGTGTAAACCATTGGGAGATTTAGGTATTTATTGTTTGCTCAACAAAAGATTTAGAGGTGGATGGTCCCCCAGGCTTGTCCCAGCTTCCCACTTTCCTTTCTATAGGCTTGTGACCTCTTGATGACATTGGCCCAAAGTGGTTAATGGGCCCATTCCTTGTTGCAAAGAAGGTGGGGCAAGCAAATCCGTCTTTTTTCAGCCTTTGTAGTAGGAGAAATAAAAGAGAGAAGGGAGTCAGGAAAGACTGATAGCCAACCAACAGTGTCTGCCCCTCGGAGGAAAAATATTTGCATCCTACATAGCAGCAAAAGGTGTGGTATCTAAATATTTGAGGAATTTCTACACATTAAAGAGAAGAAAAAATGCAACCCATTAGAAAACTGAGTAAGGTCTAGAAATTAGTAGTTGCATCAAGATGAAATGCCAATGGGCAAAAGTTATAAGTGATGCCCATTAACATAGTGTTAAGAGAAGTAAAAATTAAAATAAGAGTAAAATATTATTTTCACCAGTTAGTTTGGTAAAAATGTAAAGTCTGACAACATTGTGGGGGAGGAAAAATAACTTTCCCTCTACCCTTCTGGGTTCTTGATTAAGACACCCTTTTAATAAAAAGATTGACAGAAGAGAAAGAATCAGGAGTTTAATAACACGTGTACTTCCTGTATACATGGGATATACCCAGGAGAACTGAGTAACTCCCCAAAGTGGCTGAAGCCATCACTTTAAATATCATCTTAAGCTAAAGACCAAAAAAAAAAAAAAAAAAAAATGCGGGTATAGGGAGTTGGTTTGGGGAGGTTACCAGGAAAGTCCCAGCAAATAAGAAAGAGGCTGTTATGCAGCCCCCAGTCTCTACCTTTTTCATAAGTAAGTTTCTAGAGATTTCCCTAGTTTCTCCCTTTCTTCCTGGCACAGAGAGGGAGACACTTTTACAAATGGAGACATCCCTCATAAATGTAAATGTCTCCTATAAAATTTTTACTTGGTTTTTCATTTTCAGGCTTCTCCTGTGTCTACAGTTTCTTAAATAATCAGACTGAAACAATCCTTATGCCAAAGGGGCACACTGTGAGGTGACAAATTCTGCTCCCCTTTAAGATCAAGTGGTGACTAAGGTTTAGAGAAGCAGGAACCCTCTTAAACTCTTCGTAGATGAATAAACTGGCACCGCTTTTTTGGAGTTTGATAATATATTGGCCTACCCACCAAATTTAATTTATAATTCTACTTGTTGATATCCTAAATATTAACATTTGTACTTAAATATTAAAGTTTGTGCTTCAGGGCTGTGTAAGGGTTTTAACTACAGAAGCGTTTAAACAGCAAAAGGGAAAAAAAAAAACGGCGCCTGGGTGGCTCAGTCAGTTAAGCGTCGGTGTTTGGCTCAGGTCATGATCCCAGGGTTCTGGGATCAAGCTCCACATGAGGCTCCCTGCTCAGGGGTTGTCTGCCTTTCCTTCTCCCTCTGCTCCTCATCCTGCTTGTGTGCTCTCTCTCTCTCTCTATCTCTATCTCAATAAATAAAAATCTTTAAAAAAAAACAAACAAAAAATGTGTAAGCAAACTCTACATTTACAGTCATGAAGAATGGTTAAACAAACAATTGTATAATCCAATAATTTGTTAATAAGTTAACAATGTTCTTGTTATATTGTTATAAGTTAAATCATGTTATGTTATAGAAAAGAATATCTAAAATATATTAAGTTAAAAAACTTAGAATTATAAAAAGTGTGATGTCACATATGTAATTTATAATATATCATATGATAGTATAATAATACTACAGGTGATATTTTCTATAGGTACATATATGCAGAAAATGCAGTTTTATAATTGTATTTTAAAAGTCTAGAGGAGGGGCACCCAGATGGCTCAGTGGTTAAGCATCTGCCTTCAGCTCAGGTCATGATCTCAGGGTCCTGGGATCGAGCCCCACATTGGGCTCCCTGCACAGTGGGAAGCCTTCTTCTCCCTCTCCCTCTGCCCTTCCCCTGTTTGTGCTCTCTCTCGCTCTCTCTCAAATAAATAAAATCTTTAAGAAAAAAAAAAAAGAAAGTCTGGAAGATAAGTAACAATGTATTATTGGAGAGGGGAATGAATTTAAGTGGTTAAAACAAGCTGGAAGAAACCTTCAAGATCACCTGATCCAGTCTTTTCCCAGTCATGTGTTTTGCTGATGGTACACAAAATGCTTTTCAGGGTCCTGTATGTAGCAGGAAATAAATTGGAAACACACACTGAGAAAGCTATTCCATTTTGGTTTTTGTTTTTTGTTTTTTTAAGATTTTATTTATTTATTTGACACAGAGAAAGAGAGAGAGAGAGACAGCAAGAGAGGGACCACAAGCAGGGGGATTGGGAGAGGGAGAAGCAGGCTTCCCGCCTGATACGGTGCTCGATCTCAGGACCCTGGGATCATGACCTGAGCCAAAGACAGATGCTTAACAACTGAGCCACCCAGGCACCCCAACATATTCCATTTTCAATGAGCTTTGAATCCTTCTGCTCAGGTGAAAGAGAGATTCTCAGTCTGGTGCAAATACTTACTGGTCTTTTTAATAAAAAACAAGCTCATGGCTGACAGACTTCAATAGAAACAAAATCTAGCTGAATTTAAACATTATAACATTATAATATGTTTTTAAGTTTACCTTCTGTTCTTAATAAGTAATACATTTTTCAATTAACTATAGTGCCAAAAATATTTGCTTTTAAGATTAGATTTAAGTAAAATAGTCAGTTGGAAAATATTCAGTGTATACACATATATTTTTAGGCACATATATACAAAGAATATGTTCCCAAGAATACATATACACATACATAGATATGTATTATGTACATACATATATATCTAAATAAAGAAAATGATATTAAGTAATTGTGCAGGTGGTACATTAATAAGGCAAAAATATTACAGAGAATACAAAAAACTGAAGTTCCAGTAACACTGATTAGCCTTTTATGGTGTAAATAAAATTAAATTGTTACTATTTTTATATTCTTTTTATAGTTTAAAAGAGTAATCTCAAAGTTGTGGTATAAGATACACAATTTTAGACTAACAGTGTATTTTATTTGCATCTATTAATAGTAGTAGTCCTACACACTGAATTTCAAAATACTGTAGCTTTTTTTTAATTTGAAAGGATTTGGCCTAGAAAGCTTTCTCAAACTATGAAATCATCTGCAGGAAGAGGTGAGTCTAGGTGGCAGATTTCCAGTAAAGGATCATAATGAACATATACCATTACACAATGAGTTGGCCTTTATTCAAAATAAGAATTACATAATCCATATTATTGAAGAAAATGGATGAAACATGCTGTTTAAGACTTGTCTTTGTGCTAATATTTAACATCTGTTTGCCAGGGTGGTCCAGGACTCCGAGGACCAAAGGGCCAGCGAGGTGAACAGGGTCCAAAGGTAATGTTCTCTCTGTATCTCTGTCTTTCTCAAAAAGAGCAATAATATAATTTTGGAGTTCAGTACTGTTTACCCTTTGCAGTCTAGAACCCCTTGTGTTTTTGTGAAAAGTTGTGTCTGAGTCTTTTCCCATATTCTTAAAGACTTCTGTTTTTTCATAAAAATATTTAAGAACTTTGTGAAAGAGATGTTGGTTTCCAGGTCAAAAATAGAATGTCAGTGTTCTGAGTATTTTAGTTTCCAAGGTAGTGTTCTTCCTCTACCTACAACAGAGTAAGGAGAAAAATCTAATCAGGACTAGGCAGCACTCCCTCCCGGGTAATTTCTCAAGGTTTCAAGTCCTACTCCCTCCCCACTAGGTATAATCAAACACACAGCTCTGTTTTCCTTTCTCACTGCGCAGGGCCACCACGTGTGCTGGGGTGGGCCATGCACTGCACAAAGGCACCAGCTGAGATGACCAGGGCTTGCCAAGCCATGTCCAGGCACACGTTTTCCTACTTTGCACAAAGGCGCCCTAAGGGATGGGCAGAAGCCCAGCCACTAATTGAATTCAGGCCTCGCCATCTTCTATCTGGCTTTTGGCAGATCTTCTAACTGGTCTCCTGGCTCCAGTGACTTTGATTTTCTGATGGATTCTTCACATCTGCCCCCAGATTTATTTCTTTAAAGCTATGCTGGGTCATATCATACTTTTAAATCTGTAGTCATGTGCTGCTATTGACTAGCAAGTACAATTCATCTTCCTTGATGTGGCATTCAAGGCTCTCTGTAATTTGACTCCCCATTTCATTTGTACCTGTTGCCCCATGTGATCTCCTCTCCACCTGCCCTGCAGTCTTGACTTACTGTTTCAGTATAGTCACTCACTCAATTTGCATGGTATTTTTTCATGGGGAAGAGAACAGTGCAAAAATTTTTACTATAAAACTGGAAATAAGTGAAGCAGGGTAGAAGCTAACATGGAGGGAGGGGAAAGAAGTAAATGAAAGAAGACTGAAGATAATGAGGCCCTAGCCAACCCAAAACTCCAATCATGAGATATCTCCTTTTCTGTTGGTTTAATTTTCTGAGATTATGACATATATTTTAGGCATAGACTTGATGTTTCTTACCTGGCTCTCTCTCTTCTGGTCCTACAAGGAAGGCCAGTGATTTGAAAGCCTCTTCTCAGACAACAGTATACTGGGTCTTCCTCAGTCCCACTTCAGGGCAGTGCCCAGGAACTCCTGTAGATTCTGGCTTCCTCCTCCCTTGGGGTCCCAGCAGGATCCCATTGTTTTTCTCACTGGGTGATGATTCCAATCATGAAGACTTATTAGGAGTTCAAAGATGTTTGATGATCCCAACATTGACCTCTTACCTCTGATAATCCATTTCCACAGGATCACTACTGAGGTGGTTGCTTCTCCACAATGATTTTGATGAATCACAGATAAAAGTATGAAGTTATTTTAAGAAAATATCTTGTTAGACAAAGGATCCTCACATGTCTACCAACATGATAGTGTAGGAACAGATGAAGTATACCTTCCATATGGAAAGCCCCATGCTGTATTATTTTCCATTTTGTGGGTCCATATTTTAATTGTAGCAGACAAATAATAAGAGTTATCTTAAATTATCTTAATTATCTTAAAGCAGCCCTGCTGCTGGGCTCTCCTAGTCATTTTGTCTCATACTGTATAGAATAAAATGAGACCACGTAATTTCTGCCTTTCTGCTCCATTCTTAGTTCCTTAATAATATTTAATTAATGTATGATTAAATGATTATAAGCATTAACTAATATTTATCAATTACCGGTTTGTCTCTCCCATCATATTTTTAAAATCTAACTACCTCTATCTCCCCTCCTCTTACACTATGTCTTTTATAAGAATAGTTTTCATTTGTTTTCTGCATTCTCACTTCCAAGTTTTGTTTTGGTACATAAAAGTTTGTAGCATCTTTATTCACAATAAATAGCAAAAAAATAGAAATGATTCAAATGTTCATTAATATGTGAATGAACAATTTTCTGTATAGCCATGCAACGGAGTCGAAAGGAACATACTGTGGAAACATGCAACAAAATTTATGAAACTCAACACCACTCTGACACATGAAAGAAGCATAAGCCAATGAAGTTCACAGTATATAATTCCATTTACATATAACCAGAATCGTACTTAACCTGCATATGACTTCTGTTCCTATAAGAATCCTGTAAAATTGCTCTTATTAAGGTCACTGATTACCTCCTTGTTATCAAATCCATGGCTACAGTTTCATTCCTATCTTACATGAGATCTCTACAGCATTTGATACAGTTGGGCACCTTCCTATTAGAAATTCTCACCCCCCACCCTTTGGCCTTTCCTACACTGCTCAGGCTTCTCTTTCTCCCCTTTCTACCTGTTTTTCATCTCATCTTTACCAGTTTCTTCTGTTTACTGTCTCAGCAGTCTCCTTAAGAACCTCACCCACACACACGTCTCCAGCAACTCCAAAACCATCCCAGCTCAGACATCTCTCGATCCTCAGACTGTCGGACGTGTCCACGTGGTTATCCCCATGAACTTGAAAAGTACCCTACTATACTCATTATCTGTCCTAACTTTTTCTTCTGTGTTGCTTGTCCCAAGTAACGGATTCTTCAGCTTCACATTTAACATGATATCCAGGTGTTGGAAATCTTAACTTTTACTAGTTTTCACTGGAGTCCCAGAATGAGAGAAGGACAAGGAGAAGAGGTTGAGGAGGTAGTTTTTCTGGAACTACGATTACGGAGGTGGTAGAGCTTTAGCCAAATCACAGGGTCCAAACTGTGGAAACTAAGAGTTGCTAATAGAACAGGAGTGCCTGATTCTGAGAAGAAAGGAAAGTAAGTAATATTGCCCCAAGGGCAGGTCATGAGGCAGCTGCGGAAGAAGCAGGAGGGATGGTGGAATCAAGAAGAGGAAGCAAACAGGGTCTGGGTGCAAAGTCTTCAGTAATGCAGGAGTGCCCCCAAGATGGGTGGCTGACAGGGATGGAGGTGGAGAGAATGTAGTTCAGCCGGATGGGATGAACCTACATGCCACAGACCAGGAGGGTGGTCTCAAAGTACTTTCTATCTTTCGGATTTGTTATGGAGTGTGGGGGGTCTCATTACTCACATAGTTGGCATAGCCTTCTTATTTACGGAAGAAAAAAATTAAAGTTGCAGCAACCCCTATGTGTTTACTCTTTTGGTTTACTGATGACATCTTGTCTGGGAGGTGTACCATCTGAGGCATGTTGTCTTGCTATCCTATCAGCGTTTTGTGTCTTAGGAACATTTCTGTAAGGAAATAAATTACAAGTGCTCTAAGCAGAAATACCATTTGAGTACCGAGAATCTAACCTGCCTCTAGAATGATTTCCTTCTCTTGTGTTCCAGGGACCAGAGGGCCCTCGAGGTGACACAGGCCCTCCAGGACCCCAGGGTCCCCCTGGACCCCAAGGACCAAGTGGTCTATCCATTCAAGGAATGCCTGTGAGTAGTGTGTAAACATTTGGGTGGATTTTATTGGGATCCCTTTTTCATGAGTCCTAAAGAGTGAACTTTTGTCTTCTGTGCCCTTTATATAATGAGCCTCAGTCCCTTTCAACCCCTAAAAATAAGAATTGAGAAGTGGAAGTATTAGCTGAGAGTTCCTGAGTTCATTCATTAGCCAATTTTTTGTTAAGCGCTGAGGGTTTTTACAAATAGATACATCCACACAGAATAGGTATATCTATAAGCAATTTGCCAAAGGAGAAAATGGAGCTATGACAATTATTTTCCTTTTTCTTGTTGGATCAAGTCCTTAACAGATGTAATAAAATCTAGGAAGTAACAAATTCAAGTTGTTCACTATGGATATGTAGTAATCATGGACATAGATTGATGGAAGCCATTCATTTATGATTTTTATCTCAATGGGCATCAAAGGACAGGACATTTAGCTGGAGTTTGAGATTATAGACAATGTATTTTATATAGCCAACTCTGTTTGTAAAAGCTGTTTGTATCATGGAAAACAAACTTAATACCACTTACTGATTTTCATTAATCTTCCTCTAGGGATCAAGATTCCAAGAATAAAACCAATTTCTATAAACTAAAATTAATATTTGAAGCAAACAGTCTTTTAAGCACATTTTTAGCCATCTTTCTGGGCATATGACTCTGTCTCCCTCACTGAGAAATTTCCTGTTCCAGGTTATTTTCACGGTTTAGAAAGCATTAGCATTCCAGTGTCTCAATTAGTACTACTACTAGTGAGCCTTTGATAAGGTCTTGCTACCTGCCAAGTTCTATGTTTGCTTTCCTGTTCCTATATCTTTCTAGCCAAAACAAAAGCAGAACTCTAGATAGAGGTGAACCTCAAAAATCTGAACTATCAATAGTATCGAACTGTTTAGTCTCTCCTCCACAGACGTACAGTATGGGCTCACCCATATCAGACTGTGTTCTGTGTTTAAAATGTTCTGCTGTATAAATGTTCAGCTCTGTAGGCATGCTTACATATGGGGGGTAGCATATGTGAGAAGCGAAACATGCTGTGCTTGGGTGTTAGCGTGAAAGCAAGTTTATGTTGACAACGTTAGAAGAGTCAGCGGCGAGAAAAAAGAGACGAAGAATTTACCCTACCTGAACATGACCCCAAATGCTTTTGGCTATTCAGGGAATGCCGGGTGCTAAAGGAGAAAAAGGAGAGACTGGCCTTCCTGGCCCACAGGTATGAGTTTTACTTTTTAGTCAGCTAAAAAAAAAAAAAAAAGCTCTTAGCTTGGGGCGCCTGGGTGGTTCAGTGAGTTAAGCATCCAAGTCTTGATTTCCGCTCAGGTCATTATCTCAGAGTTGTGGGATCAAGCCCCACTTCAGGCTCCATATGGAGCCTGCTTAAGATTGTCTTTCTCCTTCTCTCTCTGTCCCCCACCAAATGCTCTTAGCTTTAGAGCCTTACCAAGGTGGGGGGTTGGGGGGGGGAAGCTGTAGCTTCTAAAGTCAGCTGTGATTTTAGCAGTAAGTGTTTTCTGTATTAAAGACTGTTAGCCTGTACTCATTCACCTTAGTTGCTTCTGAGAGTCATACAGAGTCTACTGAGGACAAGCCTTGGTGGGGGACATTTCTTTCATACAAATCATTTCTGGATTCTGAATTCACCTTTATGCTATTAAATTGTTTGGGGCCTTTGATCTATTTCAGGGAAGGTGGGTAGAAAGGCAATTGATTTCCAATTTCTGTGACTCTAACTTTTTTGGTCCTTACTCTACCTAGGGTGTCCCAGGAGGCATTGGTTCACCAGGACGCGATGGCTCTCCAGGCCAGAGGGTAAGGCCCTGCCCAAGATTGTTAGCACATTAGATTCCTTACCGAGACATTCCTTATTTCTGATAGTTTTCTATGCAAGGAAGTGAAACTAGGTGGTTTTTTCCTTATTATTCCTTCTGTCTATCTACATTCTCCCTATCCTGTGTCTCTTTCCCCTCACTGACCTCTTCTATATCCATTAGTTTCATCAAAACCTGAGAATTTTTATCAAACCTTCCCAAATTAACAACACCTCTTTCTGAATGTTCCCGTAACCGGAATGCAGCCTGCACTGAATTATGTGCATTGGTTTAGCAGATTTTCCAGGTTTTTTTTTCAGTTTTCTAGGCGTAAACCTAGGAAATCAAGGATCATAGGAGTTGAAGTTTAAGTACTATGACTATCCACAGTGTTCTTCATTTATTTGATATATATCAATTATCTAGTCTTTTAACCTCTCCATATGGACAGCAATGAGGATAGGAAAGCTATTGCAAGCAGAGAACAGAATCTACAAAGGCATGAAGATGAGAAGGTGGGCCATTGCCAGTATTGCACAGAGTTCAGTGTGGCTAGGGAGTAGAGTGCAGTGTGTGAATGTGTGTGTGCACATCTGTGTACACACACATGCACACATTTAAATTTGGAAAGACTATCAAGAAGTGAAGCTGGAGAGGTAAACACAAATTCAGGTAAATCTTTTTCTTTTCTTTTTTTCTTTTTCTTTCTTTCTTTTCTTCTTTTTTTTTTTTTTTTTTTTTTTTTTTTTTTTTTTGTTAACTGTCACTGATTTAGGACATGGGTGGCTCTACCATTTCCCTCAAGACAAAATTATATGGAGTGGCAACCATTTAGGTCCAATCCAATGAAGGCCAGCACATTTGGCATGCACTGCTTATTTTTGTTATGACTTACCCACTGGGATAGCAAGTGGCTGGAAGACTCATTTGTTTATTCAAACAAGACTTGCCTTTAGCTCAGGGTGGCTATATGGCTCAAAATAAGGAGATTGTTTTTTTCTATAGAAATGTAGGTGTGGGGCCTTAAATTCCTTCCATGTTCTTTTTTTTTTTCACCAAACTTTCATTTGCTTAAAAATCTCAGTTTAGTCTTTGCCCATTAAATGGAACTACTCAGTCTGTAAATCATGTACATGTAACTGTATGTAAAGGAGACATTCTCTAAAAGTTAGATTTATGTAGGTTTCTTGTATATGTGGAAGGAGTATTTTGAAATATTTATATGTTTTGGCAAAGGGCTTAGGCTAAGATCCTATTTGGTTACACACCTAGAATCTTTCATGATGCCTGAAGCTCTGGAAATGGCAATTCTAAAGATTTAGTTCGGTGAATTTACCTGATTTATCTATGCATGGAGAAAACTCCCAAATCAAACATATTGGATTGGTGTTTGGATCATTTGGTTTTAGAATGTTTTCTTAAAATTTTTTTTCTTTTTAAAACCTTTTTATAATTTTCTTCAAACATGTTTTTAGAGAACGAACAGTCTTAGAGCTGTAATAAAGTGATGAAATATCTGTATGTGGATTTTTTTGTCCTTTCTCACTCAGTTTGGAGACAAAAAAGCCTTTCAGAATGTGTTTAGTTCCCATTTTGAAAAATTCTTGGTTGCAAATGGGCTTACTGGCTTTCAGAAGATACTCATTCTTTGCAGGGTCATGTTTAAAAAATATTGTGCAAATTCTGTGACAATTGTTTTAGAAAAGGAAAATAGTATTTCAGTGTGGAACTTTAAGGGGTTCCGTTCACACAGAATAAAATATAATGGCGCCCCCTAGAGCTGTACAACATGGCAGCCCTGCTTCAGGGAGAAGCTGCATAGATCTTATTTAATAAGATCTTAGTTGAGGGGCGCCTGGGTGGCTCAGTGGGTTAAAGCCTCTGCCTTGGGCTCAGGTCATGATCCCAGGGTCCTGGGATCAAGCCCCGCCTCGGACTCTCTGCTCAGCAGGGAGCCTGCTTCCCTTCCTCTCTCTCTGCCTGCCTCTCTGCCTACTTGTGATCTCTGTCAAATAAATAAATAAAACCTTAAAAAAAAATTAAGATCTTAGTTGAGCACTTATCTTAATTGAGCACATAATATGTGCCATGTGCTGGGCTCAGCCTGGAGAGAGTTATCCAGTGCTCCAGAGCAGAAGGATCCAGAAGAGGAAAGACTTTCAATAGCTAAAGGAGGCAATTCCTAGACCATCTACTTATAGGACATGGAAGGATGTGGTGGTGTCAGGAACATGACTCTTAACCTGGGAAAACAAATGGGTCTTCTTCAGAGATAGCAGAGAAAGAAGGAAAAGTGGATGAAAACAGTTTTTTAGGTGGCTCTGATCTGTGGGGGCTTAAGGAAAGTAAAAGGTCTAAAATAATGAGTTACTGAGCAGGATTGTAAAGTAGGAGGTCCCGAGCCAAAATTTATGGGGGGTCCCAGCAGATCCAGGACAGGGAGCACCTTGATGGAAGGCCAGGTCTTTCTAGGACAGCAGGTCTCCGTGGCTCGGCAGTGGGAGATAAGTGTCACTGAGAGTCCTAGGGACAAAACTTCATGATTATTCCTCCTCTGCCTTGGCCATTTTAAAAGTCAAAGAAGAAAATAAAAGAAATAATAACAACCGAAGTATAGAACAGGCACTGGATGCTGACACTTCCCACCGAAATGCCTGAAAAGCCACTTCCAGAAAACCATCCAGTTAGGCTTGACAGCCCAGGGAATCGGGAAGGCAGAGCTATGTTGTCTTTTCATCCCACTACTAGCTAAAATCACTACCTGTTGCTTCACCTTCATGGCCCCTGATCCTGAGTGAGGATAGCCTACTGCAAACAGAGAAGGGGGCAGTTGGAATAAACCTGGTTGATGGTGTCCAACCCATGCCTCTTGGTCCTCGGACTATCTCAGGAGGTGAGAGTGGGAAGCAGGCTGTAAAAGCAGTCCTGCTCATCATTGTTCTTTTTCATCTCTTGATGACAGGTAAGAACTCCCAGCCCAGAAGTAGCACCCTCCCCTTGACTCCCGGCTTAGGGAAAGATTAGGACCTCTTTCCTAGAGCTGGCGTCAATGTTACCCCCTTAATTTCGCCTGGAAGGAGGGAGAGCTTAGCAAAAATAAAAGGGAAAAGATTAAATATCTCCTCTTTAAACAGGGAACATGTTTTCTAATGTTCCTGGGTTATACTGGCTTTTCCCAGGGGGAATCTTTGACTCTTAGAGACAAATCATACTCGGCACTGGGCCTGGGGCCATAAGCACGTCCAGCAAAAGTTGGACTTCTTCACTGAACAAGCCTTAGCCTCTTGCTGGCAAGTGACAAAACCTGGTGCAGGGCAACATTTTAAAAGGCAACAATGGCTAAGAAAGGAGGTCTCAAATGTTCATGCCACAAACAAGAAATGGTCACCTTGTGATGGGATGGATGGGTAGTGGAGGTTATGGTGGCGATCATTTTGCAATATATAAATGTATGCAATCAGCACATTGGTACTTTAAACTTACATAGGGTCATATGTCAATTATGTCTCAGTAAAGCTGAGAATAAATTGTATATTCAAAAAATAAAACATTTAAGAGGGTAACTGTGTGCAGAAAGCAACAGGTCAAGTCCAGACTCAATAGTTGAGTCTTCATTCCCAACCATTCTGGCCAACAACATTCAAGGCACCTCTTTCTTTTTCACTATGTGTCTTGCCCCCCTCCCTCTTGTTCCTCCCTCTTCTTTCCATGGTGTCAGTGACCCTAGGACTTTCCTGTGATCTTTGAGCTCCTCTGATGAAGGGTGAGTCTCAGCCTCCACCCTAGACATCCAGTGGTCCGTAGGGAAACTAGGAAGAACAGGCAAGTCAAGGATGATAAATAGAAGTGAGAGAAAGAATGGAAAAGGGAGGAAAACACAGAAAACATGACCTCTTTTCCAGTTCTGAGGTTCCCTGACGTCCAAGACCAGGAGCTTTCTGTCAAACGCTCCAAATAGAAACTGTAAAAATTATTTTTATTTTCCAGTTATTAATATGGTTATACAAAAATGGCAGAGAGACAAAAAATAAAAATGACAAGGAGATAGAGCTTTTACAGCACCTGAAAGATAGTAATTCCTCCATTGTCCGAATACAGAGGGTATTCGTTTTCAAATTCCAAATAAACTGAATTTGGAATGCTTCCTTTGCCTCAGGTTACTGTTCCCTGCATTTCCATGCCATAACCACAGCCTTCCTTTCTCAGCTGCAAAAAATGAAATAGTAAAAAAAAAAATTCTTCTGCATATGAATTCTGCTGAACTTGCGAGGTTGTGAAAAGCAGGATGGGCCGGTGGTGAATATGATAGATTTGGGCCGTCAGCCAGGCCTGAGTTTGAACCCTTACCATAATGACATTGGACCAGTTACTTACTATTTCCAAGCCTCACTTTACTCATCTGTGAAGTAGGAAAAATATTTGACTCCGTAGAGTTACTGCGGGAATAAATTCATATAAAGAATTTCTATATAAAAATTTAATTTTAGCTTACCTTAATACTCACTGTTTTCAATGTGAACCTAATAAGTCAGGATAGTATGCTATTTTATAATGCCTGTACTTGACATATTAAGATGCCTTAGAAGATTTTAAAGAACTATTAAAAAAAAAACCTGAAGAAAAAGCAAAGAGTTTGTTGCTTTTGTTTAACTTTCTTGGATTCCACGTTGAAAGGACACTTGGAACATGCTTCCTTTTGATGTGGGTTCGAGTTCGATGTATATAAAGGCCGTTTTTGTGATGAAAGTCCTGTTTCATCAAAGTGAGTTGGACTTAAAATATGCTTGAGAAATGGAACTCGAGTCAGTTATCTGGATTTAATTCCTGTCACAAATGTTGAGCAGTGATGAGAGACCGATCTAGGGAATATTTTGTTAAATATGAAGATTCAAGATAATATCCCCCTTGAGTATCTTCCTCATTTAATGTTTAGCCATCACAAAACTAGTGGGGAGGATGATTTGATTTTCCTTCTTGTGAGTCTAGACGGGTTTTTGTAAATCATCCATAGTGATAGACAGTATACGTCATTGGAACTTCGCAGCTTATCTGAATAAATATGGCAGGAATCGTTATTACTAATTATTGACTAAGTGCAGGTGCTTTACAATGTGATGTTCTATAATCCTCAGAAGGACCACAAAAGCCACACCCTGTTACTCCATTGTACAGATGAAGAATTTGGAACTTTAAAAAAAGGGCAGCACAATGCCATTCAGCTAGCAAGTGTTGGAGCCAGGATTATGGTCCATCTCTCTGGTTCCAACACTGAGCTCTTTCTTTCCACAAAATTGTTTCATAAAGGTCACTGGGAGATTTTGTTCATGCAGAAAAGTCTTCGATTCTAGATATTTAATAAACAGGATGGAAGATATCCTGCCTAGAATTGGGGACTGGAAGAAACCAGTTTGGGCTACTTTCTTAGTGAAGCAGAAGTTGATAGTTCGAACAGAGGAATGGGTTTTGATTGCTTTTCATACTTATTTGGATGATGACACATCTGGGCACAGTTGAGAACATTTGTCATATGTTATAACCGGTTTGCAGACTCCCCTGTTGGAGTCTACGGCACGGATGATATCTGCCTTGTATTCTGTTCCCGGGTCATCCTTTGGGGTCAGGCTAGACACTTAATATTTGCAAACCAGTGGTTCCTCAACATAAGTTTTGCTTTGTTTTTAGGCACCAATTCCTGGGCTTCGACCTCAGAGAATCAGATATGCAAGGTCTTGGGTGTGACTTGGAATTTGTCATTTTCAAAAGCTTAATGCTTCTCGGGTGCCTGGGTGGCTCAGTGGGTTAAGCCTCTGCCTTTGGCTCAGGTCATCATCTCAGGGTCCTGGGATCAAGTCCTGCAAAGAGAGCAGGCTCTCTGTTCATCAGGGAGCCTGCTTCCCCCCTTCTCTCTCTCTCTGCCTGCCTTTCTGCCTACTTGTGATCTCTCTCTGTCAAATAAATAAATAAAATCTTAAAAAAAATAAAAAGTTTAATGCTTCTCATAATCAGCTGGGAGTTAGAATCACTGGAGAGTATAGGGGGTTAGGCCTATGTATGGCTAAGTAATTCCTTGCACAGAATTTTGCTGCTGCTTTAATTCACCCAAGCCATCACTTCAGGTTACTAAATATATGTTTGCATTTCTCTATATACATACATTAAATTCATATGCAATATATACATATATGGACATATTCAGTGTATTGTGCATATATATGTAAATATGTGCATGCTTGTATATCTATTTATATGCACCCACAGATACTGTGTGTGTGTCTGAAAATTCCCCAGGGTGGCTCAACATGGTACCACACATAAGGACTGATCTTGGGTATCGAGGCTGGGCCAGTGTTTAAAGAGTCTGTGGTGTGTTGGTGCTTGGCCTCTTACTCTGGTGGTTGGGTGTAATCCTCTGCTGCAAGTAGCTGCCTTATTTCTTATGGCTGACTGCCTTGCTGGGACGTCTGCTGGTGCTCACAGCAGTCCAGACCCATGCCACAGGGTGGAAATCATCCAGCAGGACTTTCTTCAAGTGTTCTTCTGACCCTCACTGCTTGGGTTTGCTTCCTCTAAGCAAACTCATCAGATGCCAGCTGTGTGGAGAGCCCACTGTACCTGAGAGCGCAGTGTAAGTCAGAGGACATTAACAATCGGCCTGTTCCAGGATCTGGGCTTAATATCTGTGACTCACCATGCCAGCCTTCAGAAAAGGCATGGGTGGTGTGTATGATGATTGAGTCACGAGTTCTGAGCGCTATGTGATAGCTGCATAAACGTAAATATTCTAGCTTTTGACTTTTTTTTAATTTTTTTTAAGATTTATTTATTTATTTGTCAGAGAGAGAGGGAGAGAGAGCGAACGAGCACAGGCAGCCAGAGTGGCAGGCAGAGGCAGAGGGAGAGGGAGAAGCAGGCTCCCTGCCGAGCAAGGAGCCCGATGTGGGACTCGATCCCAGGATACCAGGATCATGACCTGAGCTGAAGGCAGCCGCCTAACCAACTGAGCCACCCAGGCGTCCCTTGACTTTAATTTTAATCACAACACTCTTTGTGGGCACACCGGTTTCAGCTGCTAAGTGCCAGAGACACAGAACTTAGAAACTGTAACGTTTTTAAGACCCTACAGGAAATGTGTATATGTATTCCAAAGCAGGGCAAGGGAAACGGCAAAATGGGCATTAATGAATGGTTAACTAAACGTCTGTAAAACAGTATACTTTGCCAGTTTCGGCCATAGGTAAATTTAGTATCCATTCAAATAGCAGTGATTTTTGAAAGCAAATGTTAGGGCTAATTTCCCTTTGATGATAAATCACAGCCAGCCATAATTTAGTAACTTGCTCATAGCCACCTCTTTTCAAAAACAAATTATAAAAATCCCTTCGAGTTTTTAGAGCAAAACTCATTTTTAATGTGGGTTGTGGGTGCATATTAAAATGTTGAGGTGAGGGGCACCTGGGTGGCTCAGTGGGTTAAAGCCTCTGCCTTCAGCTCAGGTCGTGATCCCAGGGTCCTGGGATTGAGTCCCACGTCGGGCGGGCTCTCTGCTCAGCAGGGAGCCTGCTTCCCCCTCCCCCCCCCCCCCCCCGCCTGCTTCTCTTCCTACTTGTGATCTCTGTCTGTCAAATTAATAAATAAATAAATAAATAAAATGTTGAGGTGAGAATCTCAGAAAAAGAAAAATGTCTGTAGTTATTCGTGTTCTAAAACATGCCTTTTTGTGGATGATGGACTTCAAGCTCTTGAAAAATCTATTTGTCGGCTTAAGTGAACGTCTACATTATGCTTATTGCTTAGTCTTCTCTTCCCTGCTATTCGTTCTTCATTGCATACTTGGGGTTTCCACTTTTTATGAGGGTGCTGAACCCATAAGCACACATCTTTCCAGATTGGCTAGCATATATGAAATGGAAAATTTATAGATACAGAAATGTTCTGGGAAATGCAAGCACATTTTGAGCTGATATAGGTTGAAGACCGTTCATCCAGTGAGCTTTGATCAAGATTAAGCTGAATCCAAAGCTAGAATTTGCCATTTATTTTGCCTTGTAACATGCAGACATTTTACAGTTTTTCTTTTCACCAAGTTTATTCCTTATATATATATATATAGAGAGAGAGAGAGAGAGAGAGAGAGAGAGAGAAACCTGCTGCCCTTACTTCTCACCCTGAGATGAAGAGGTGAGAAGAGGGAACTGAGCCCTGGCTAAGCATTGCCCAGCTTGCAAAGATGGGCTAAAACATGGGACCACAGCGACCCATGAGCAGGGAGACTCATGCGGTAGCCCAATCCTTCCAGGTCCCTTGATTTACACATCTCTCTGGTGAAGCCCTCTCTCCCTTTCTATGCCAGGATGAGCTGTTCTTCCTACATGTTCCCATGGAATTCTCTCGTCCATCATCATAACACTGTCATTTTCTATTAATCGTTGGCTATTGGCTTTGCTCAAAACCGTAAACTCCTTGGCAAGACAGTCTCGCTCATCATCAGCTATCCAGATCTTACCAGAATGCACAGCACAGAGTAGCTTTGCAAATGCTTTTCTAATGTGACAAATATGTGGCTTGCAACTAAAAATCTTCCAAAGGTAAATTTACTCGTGCGATCAAAAAATTAAAATGTAAAACTATTTACATGATGAAAAATGTGAAGTTTTTATTTTCTAGGGTTAGGAAAAAACTTCGGAAAAAATGCGTTTGATGATGTCTCTAAACTGGTATTCGGAGTAACATCCTTTTAGTTATAACAATGTGGAACAAGAACATTTTAATTTGCAATCAGGGAAACGGTAACTCACAGTAATCTTAAGCATGCCTTTCTCCTTTTTTTAATTTAAATTCAATTAGCCAACACATCATATGTCATTAGTTTCAGAGGTAATGTTCAATGATTTATCAGTTGCATATAACACCCAGTGCTCATCCCATCATGTGCCCTCCTTAATGCCCGTTACCCAGAGCCCCATCCCCCCACCTGCCTCCCCTCCAGCCATCTAATGCCTTTATTCTTGAACTACTGTGTCTAAAAATTCTCGATTGTTCACGACAATCCATGAAATAAAATGCTAGGATAAAACGCACTGTTGTGGACACGGTTGGCGCCCCCATCAGATCCCCCTTTGCTGACAGGTATATTCCATCCCTAAGCAGCTACGGATGCTGACTGCTAAGGATTCAGAATCGGCCCTTCCGCAGAGAATTGCTCTTGAAAATGGCACCTTGGCTCCAGTCCATGAGTAACTGATATGGGTGATGCCTCTTCCCCTGCCCTCTCCTGCCTCCTTCACTAGCTGGCAGGTTTCTCCCAAGAACAGCCCATCTGTAAATCAAAGGCATGGCATCCCGGTCCACTTCTAGGAAACTAACCCCTAAGATATTCACCGAAATGAAATCTCAGCTTCTGAGGGTACAGGACTCCTGGCGCCTTTCCTCTGTGCTCGCGGAGGGCTCAGGAACAAGGACAGATGACATGGCGCTTCCTCCCTGCCGGCTATATTTCCAGACTAGTTATACCCGAGACCGATGCTTATTTAGTCAACAGGCTCATCAGAGCCCTTCTTCCAGGAGCCCCAGTGTTGTTCAAATTAAACATTGTGTTAGGACCTATTTTGCGCCAGCAGTGTGCTAGGAAAATATTAGGAATGGAACAAGGAATAAAGTACAGTTTCTGCCCTCTCAGCTTCTCAGAACACGAAGTGAACAAACGTCTTGTCTAGGACCCTCTTTTTTTTTTTCAAAGATTTTATTTATTTATTGGACAGACAGAGATCACAAGCAGGCAGAGAGGCAGGCAGAGAGAGAGGAGGAAGCAGGCTCCCGCTGAGCAGAGAATCCGATGCGGGGCTCGGTCCCAGGACCCTGGGATCATGACCTGAGCCGAAGGCAGAGGCTTTAACCCACTGAGCCACCCAGGCACCCCTAGTACCCTCTTTTGATCACACTAAAGCACTGGCCCCTCCGCCCAATTTAGCTCCCGTTATGTGAGCGCATTTCTCTGTCCTCCCTCTCAGGGGAGTCAGATGTGGGGTGTAGGAATCAGGTGAATGCAGAAGGGTGCACAGGTACGGCCTTTAGCGCCTGGGGACTTCCGGCGCATCACAGCTTTATGATCTCCTTCCGCGTGACCGGGGGCGGGGCGTAGATGTGTTCCCTCCCGGAATCAAATCGCCCCCGGGTCCTCGTGCTGCGGTGCGGATTGGCGAGTATCGTGTAGCTGTGTGTCGTGTGGGGGTCACACATGGGTGCGTGTGTGCTTCCCATACACTGCTGGAAGAGTTTTAGGGCAGGAAGCCAAAAAATGTGCTTTTTAAAACGTCTTCTTAAATTATTGACTATGTGCCCAGAATCCATTTTTTTCTTATGTGAACTTTATTGAGGAAAGAGTAGACTTTTAAATTCCTTTTTAAGAAATGTGTTTAGTACCCCCCCCCCCACCCACCCTTTTAAAGTTCTCCTAACCTCTTTGGGCCCTTATAACATGAAGGGATTGTACTGGAGTTCTCAAGTCCTGTTCCTCTCTCACCTGTTCTGAATTTTTATGGCCTCTTCTCAAATATGCTGTATTTAAACAGAATGCAAAATAATTTCTTTCAGATTATGTCAGCATCAATTTTTGCTGCTTAGTTAGTAAATCCAAAAAAAGCTGTGTGTAACTTAATCTGTATCAGCCTCTATTACTGCAGCCTTCTGACTTTTTTTTTTTAAGTAAGCTCTAAGCCCAACATGGGGCTTGAACTCATGACCCCAAGATCAAGAGTCACATACTCTCCTGACTGAGCCAGCTAGGCACCCCCTGACTTAATATTTTTGACTGAATGTCTGAAATGGAAAAAACAGAAGTGGTAGTAAAAAAGAAAAACAAACAAACAACAATAACAACAAAAAACCAACTAGCTTGTATATTAGTGTAGGATAACTGCTGTAACAAGCAATCCGGAAATCTCAATGGTTTAATGCAGCAAAACAAAATAAAGTCTCTTGTTGGTTCACAACCCAATGCTGTCAGCAGGATAGAGAGAGGAGTGGGGAGGTCTAGTCTCTGCTCTAAATGGTCATTGAGGAACGCAGGGTCTCTCCATCTTGGGAGACTTTAATCTTCAACACGTGAGCTCTGAAGTTGCTACAAAAGGGGAGAAGAAAGTGAAGGATTACCCACAGGAAATTTTCATAAGCCAGGACTAGAACTGGCCCCTTTCCATTGGCCAGAATTCAGTCCTGTGGTTCCAACATGATTGCTGGAACAGGAGGCTGGGAACTTTGCCTCACATTGTGCCTGGGCAGAAAAAGAAAATCACGAACATTGGTGAGATCTGGAATCATCAGCCTTTTCTGGTTTTTAGACTTGCCAGTATTGGAGTTTGAGAGCATGCTGGAAAGGGCTTTGCTTCCCGGTGCTGTTTCTACACACTTATCCCAGCCCCTCTTTATGCCTCTTTTTATTCCTTTCTCCCTGTTCACATACATTTCCTTTCTTCCAACCTCATCTTTACTCTCTTATCCGACACCTTGAGGTAGGGAGGGGATAATGTGAATGTGGATGGGGAGCCATAAGGAGATGATTTCACGGACAAGACAAGAGGAAAAAACAGCTCCCTGGAAGACTGGCAGGAATTTCAGAAGGGCAGCAAGTGAGCAAAAAGGGGTTGGTTTGACAGGGATGCATTGGTTTGAGATGGAAATCGATTATTCCCAAAAGAGACAAACCTCAAGGTAAAAAGTTCACTTCTCGGTGAAGATGATGTTTTGATCCATATTTTATTAACCTATTATAAAATTCAGATTGAAGAACCTCTTTCATATTTTTAGCTACTTGCAAAGACTGGCATCCACAATTAAGAACTATAACCATTTAAGAGTAACTCATTCTAGCCCTTCCTTATATATTTTCATGTAAAACACCACATTCAACAATTTAGGAAGATATTTTTAGAAAGAACATCATTTGCTTTCTGCCTTAAACTCTTCCAGCATGGAATGGGAAACCAATGTCTACTCATTTGTAAGCCGGCGATGACACACATTGAACAAGCTGGCCCAGCAGTCAAAACTATATCATTGCAACAGGAAATCCCCCCATAGTCTCCTGCAGGCACTTGCTGAAGAGTTGCCATTTCAGATATTGAAGTAATTTGTAATGTTAGGTACATTTGATCGGTAGTCCTTGCCCCCAAACTCTCGCTGACTCCAGGCCATGAAAGACACTAGGTCATCTTTCATCTTTTTGTCTGATTAATTACCAAGACTTCATCTTCTTTTTCATTTGTTATGCTTGGTTTAATTAAAAAAAAAAGACACTTTCTGGAAACAATTTCCTGTTTAGTTTGTAAGTGGCATGTCTTAAACCTAAAATTCTTACACTGGACAATTTCACAGAGCCAACAGACACAAAAGTGTTGCCAGGAACAATTCTTATGAAGGGTTTAAAAGCAGTGAATCCTTAGAAGTCCAGAGCAAGCAACAGGACTTGCCCCCCCCCATATTAAATAGTGTTAGGCACATTTATTCTGAAAATCATATAAATAAAGCAACTGCATAGTTGACACGTTGTGTTTCTTTTCTCCAGGGATTTCCTGGAAAGGACGGGTCCTCTGGCCCTCCAGGACCACCTGGGCCAATTGTAAGTATTTCCGCAAACTACTAGGATTTAAAGCATTTCATTTCTTTTGCGAAATTTTCTTTTGCTCAGCTTTTCACCTGGGCAGCCATCTTTGCTCTAGGGTAACGACTCCCTCTTTGGTGCAGAGCTCTCCCTACCGTTTCCATGTGGCTTGATCATTCTATCAGAGCCACTCGGTCCATACGATCCCCTGCATTGATCAAGCTTTTATTGAACTTAGGTAAGGCTTGAGTTTGAAAGAACTGCACTTGACTTAATGTCTCCCTTAATGCTTTTTTGGTGGTTGGGAATAGAAGCAATGGATCCTGAAGTCTTGGCATTGAGAGGGAGGGAAATTATCGCTGTGTGTATTTGTTAATCCTTCTTGAGATTAACAAGAGGCTGTCTTCTATAAGAATGTGTGAGTGCTCACCGTTGCTCCATTTTCCTGTCTCTCTACTTAGGGCATTCCCGGAGCCCCTGGAGTCCCAGGGATCACAGGAAGCATGGGACCTCAAGGTGCCCTGGGACCACCTGTGAGTATTGCAACAGTAGCCAGTCGGCTTTGGCTTATTTATGTGTTTAAATTTACCAGCATCTCTGTTGGACAAAATGTTTATTCCTTACTAGACTCTGTGGCATCCGTAAAGGAAGCCAGAGAAGCTCCTGGGGGAAGGATTGAGATCAGACTGTGCATACATCGTGGCTAGAGACAGATAGCCCTAAAGGGGAATAATCAGCTATGCTTCTGTTTATATATATTTTCATTGTTTGCTATTCTGTATTTGTCTAAGTAAATTCAATGTCATCTTTACAAGGATTGGGTATAATAGCTATGTGTTAATTGGGCCTGTCTCCTGGTTAAAAAAATACAAAGTTGAGAAACTCAAGGATGGGTAAGAATGGAAGCAGATTTTTCTTTCTAAGTTCTACGAGAAAGATGGGATTTCCCATTAAACATACACTCACACATAGCAAATAAATGTAAGTGAAAGACAGTGAATAGAACTAATGACCTCCCATTTTTGTGCTTCTCATCTCTTCGGGTGTTCACGTGTGACCAGTGGGAGGAGTAGAGAGATGGGATGGGGGAGAAAGAAATGAGCACATCTGTGTCAGTTTCCTCATCTGTAAGTTCAGGTGGTTGCATTAAGTGGCCTCCAAAGCCATATCTGTTGTCTTCAGTGACTTTCAAGCTGTTTCTTCTAGGTGTAGGTATTAGTCAGCATTCTGACATTATCTGTGATATACTGAGCCTGGATCCAGACCTTAAAGTAACTAGAGACATGTAAATGTATGTACGACCATAGACAGGTAAAGAATTTGTAGAAGAGTGAAATTTGAAGCATGAGGTAGGAGAGGTTAATGAGTGAATTTTTTTTTAAGATTTTATTTATTTATTTGAGAGAGAGACAATAAGAGAAAGCATGAGACAGGAGAAGGTCAGAGGGAGAAGCAGACTCCCGGTGGAGCCTGGAGCCCAAGGCAGGACTTGATCCTGGGACTCCGGGATCATGACCTGAGCCAATGGCAGTTGCTTAACCAACTGAGCCACCCAGGCACCGATGAGTGAAATTTCTATGGCTGCATAGCACATTACTGCAATCTTGGAGGCTCAAAACTACACAAATGTATGAACTTACAGTTGTGCAGATCAGAAGTCTGACACAGTCTCACTGGGTTAAAATCAAGGGGTTGCCATTTCCTTCCTGGAGCTTCTAGGAAGAGAATCTGTTTCCTTGTCTTCTCCAGCATCGAAAGACTTCCCACATTCTTTGGCTCATGGCCAACTTCCATCTTCAAAGCCAGCGGTGTTTCCTCTCTTTGGCCATTCTTTCATCATCACATTTCCCTCTGAATACGGTCCAGAAAGGTTCTTTGCTTTAAGAACCTATATGATTGTATGTGGGCCGCCGGATAATCCTCAATAGTGCCCTAGAGAACCTTGAGATGCTTGCCTACGTCACATTTGCAAAGTCTCTTTCACCATGTAAGGTGATATATTCATAGGTTCTGGGGATGAGGGCATGGATACTCTTGGGGTGAGGGGGCACACTTTTCCTCCCTACCACAGCTAACAAAACATAACAGAAACATTGGTTCTCATTTGGAAGGACACCTCTCTCCCTCTCACCACCCAGAAAGCCATATTACTTTTTATTTTCAAAACTCATGTCAATAAGATCTCATCCTTAGGGTCCTTTCCCAAGATAGGAACATAAAAAATGCCTCCAGGGGCGCCTGGGTGGCTCAGTGGGTTAAAGCCGCTGCCTTTGGCTCGGGTCATGATCCCAGGGTCGTAGGATCGAGCCCCACATCGGGCTCTCTGCTCTGCGGACAGCCTGCTTCCTCCTCTCTCTCTCTCTCTGCCTCTCTGCCTACTTGTGATCTCTGTCTGTCAAATGAATAAATAAAATCTTTAAAAAAAAAATGCCTCCAGATTTTAGCCAGCACATCCTTATTTGCACACCCAAATGAATGTTTTCCTCAGCAGTCACTTTACGAAATAGTATATTCATTCCAAATACGATGTCCTTGTTCAAAACACTTTCATATCTCCTCTTTTTTAAGTCCAGCTGGTAATGGGTCACACAAAAAGATTTTACTGCTTTGTCTTCACACCTCTTTTATTTATTTATTTCCTTTCTTTCTCTCTTTCTTGACACACAGAGAGAGAGAGAGAGAGCGAGAGAGAGAACACAAGCAGGGGGAGTGGGAGAGGGAGAAGCAGGCTTCCTGCGGAGCAGAGAACCCAACACGGGGCTCGATCCCAGGACCCTGGGATCACGACTTGAGCTGAAGGCAGATGCTTAATGACTGAGCCACCCAGGCACCCCCACAGCTCTTTGTTTTAAACCCACAGTGATGTTACTGAGAATGGTCATGCACATGGAAACATTCTGTACACTCACACATGTAATCACACGCAAGCACGCGTGCGTGCACACATACACACACACTCTCAGCCCTGTCTCTACCATTCTTTCACTGCAAACTTCTCTATGCGTTTAGCTTGAGGCTGTTCCTTATCGGAAATATTTGAAAACCTCATCTCCGCTACCAAGCTTCAGTCCACTTCCCAAAATGTGCTCCTGGGAACAAGAGCTCTAGAATATTTCAACAGGGCTCGGAGAGCCGGGGGTGCTGGTTAAAGCAGTGTCAGAGACCCGTGTGCACAAAACCTGTTCCTCAGAAAGCCATGAGAGATTTTAGGACTTCAGAAGCTTGGAAGGCTGCCCAAAGTGGAATGAGAGAAAGCGAAAGCTGCTTTCATTTGATGAGGCAGTGAGCTAACATATGGGTGCATGAGCCACTCTCTTCATTCCTGGCTCTCTTGCAGACCCCTCCTAGAACTAGTGTCCCTTACTCCAAGCTGGGTTGATCCTTAATCCGTGAGCAATGGAATGGGAAAGAAGAGCTGGCTGTCAGAGGTCCTCAGGGGAAGAAAATGGGGTGCACAAAGGGTGGAGGACACATTAGAACCCCCCCTGCCCTGCCACCCAGTGAATTGTAGCTCTCAAATGGACTCTAAATATGGGCTATGCCATAATGCCCATAAACTTTGTCCCAGAAATAAAGCACTTGTTCATAATATTATCTTCAATTATTGTAAATCAGTGGAAAAGGGCCCTTGCTGGTGCATGAGGGTCCCTGTGCCTCTGGCCGTTTTATCAGAGACAAAAGGCATGTAGTGTAAAGGCACAGGGTGGAGAGGGGCAGTTGTCCCAGTCATGCGCTCTGGGTCTCCTCTCCAAAGCCAGTTGTTCTCCAAACTGTCCGCCCAGACTTTCCTGAGCGCTTTGGGACGTGAGCAGCCGGGACGCCTGCTGGCCGCCAGTCTGGCGTGACCAGTAAAGCAGGCTCAGAGTCCTGGTGTTAGGGCCCTGATTGATTTCCCATGGATGTCTGTCTAGGAAGGCAGGAGGGAAGACCAAGAGAGGCAGACGGCCCCACTGAAAATAGCAGCGTGTTTCCTAGGGCAGTGCCAGGACCATGTGCTTTCCTGCGCTCTGCCGTCAGCCACCGGCTGCCCAGGCTGGAACGTGCATCTGTGGCTGCAGCACTCATAATTCCTACCTGAGGTTGCAGACTGGGCTGAAATGCGGGTCTCCCTTCCAGCGCGGGGGATGGTGATAAAGCTCGTGTAAGGAGCTGCCATGTGTTCAGCTTGAAATTGACACAGGTAGATGGGTGCCCTCCAGCATTTAAAGAGCACTGCACTGGAAATCAGGATGCCTGGGTTCTGGAGGTGGCCCTGCCATGACCTTACCCAGCTGTGCCACCACGTCACTTAAGCAATTTATCTAGGCTCTCAGGACATCAACTTCCCCATTCATTCATTTAAAAATATGTACTGGGTAGCCATGGTATGGACCCAGATACGTGGGGGGAGAGGGGTTCCTAGGGTTGCGAAAGACGACCAAGATGTTTTTTCCACATCCATGGAAAATCTAGAGAGAATGTTTTTTCTATAAATAGGTATAATAGAAGGCAGAATGTGAGAAATGTCTTAAGGGAAACACAACAAAGTTACTATGAAAGCCCCACTGAGAGACAGAGAGACAGAGAGGGAGATATGCCCTGAGTTGATGGGATGGGGAGAATCACGCCCAAATGAGGCAGCATTTGGCTTGGATCTTGAGATGTGGGTGTGATTTCTGCCCACAAAGACAGGAAGAGGGCATTGATGGGGATTGTGGTTAAGACATAAAGCAAACACAAGCCACCCCATCTTTTATATGTTTTAGAATTTTTCAACTCTATCTCTTACATCATGGCCACTGCTGCAATTTTATTCTGACCTCTCTTCTTTTCTCACAGAGTTTATCACGGCCAGCTCTAACTGGCCCCTTTGCCTCTGCTTTTGCCCTGGTCTTGTCCATTCCCCAGGTGCTGAGTGATCTTCCTAGTACATCTTTGATGTGTCATTCTCTGCCTTAGATCCCGGTAGCCAGAGGATGGGTCCCAGATATTCAGCCAAGCATTCATGGCCCTTCATGATAGTCCCTACCTTGACCTTCCAACTGACCTCCCACCATTTCTTTGTTTGGAGTTGAGTCACCTAAAATTATGTAGAGCTGCCCCTACACATACCATACCATTTCACACTTATTTAGCTTTCAGGACATCCTTCCATTCATCTAAGCTGTTTTCTCCCCCTTTCTTCCCGTGGTGAGTTTCTGGCTAGTCTCTCTTTAAAGGGGGGTACTTCCTGTGTGAGGCACTGCTCACCTCCTCAGGCTGAGACCACGTCCAGCCCTCCACTGAAATGATCCCTTCCTCAAGGGCAGAAATGTCATCATCCTCATGTACTCACATGTTTTTGTTCTTAGTTTCCAGCTCCATTTCGTAGAGGGCTCTTAATAGGTCTTTGTTAAAAGAAAGAAAGAGTGAAGGCATGTTTGCAATCTAGTTAGGCTGATGTTCTAGGGAGTATTAGAAGATTATTCTTAGAAGATTATCTCTCCATGGTCTAACATGGGAGACCTTTAGAGCCAAGCTATGATGTTTTGATTTGTGTTAACAGGCATCTTTAATATGTAGGACTTGGACCATGATGAGATCATTCCTCTTCCCTCCGCATTAAAATTCTGTGACTTTATGAATGTAGCTACTGTAGTTTCTTTTCTTTACATTTCAAGGGTTCCTAAAATTATAGGAAAATGTGCCATTTTTCTTGCCCACATCTACAGGGAATATGTGTTTTCCCTCAAAGCGTACTTTGGTGGAGTTATGGACCTTCCCTTGCTCAGGAATTTTTATTTTGTTTTTGTTTTACTTTGCAAAAATCAAAGGAAAGATGTTAGGGACATTGGAATAAAAAATAACTTCTTGTTGTACAGATATTCTACTGAATGGATCTTTCACTGAGACTGCCTAGCTGTGTCCTGTAGCTACCAAAAAGCCAGCAACATGAGGCTGAGTTTGAGGAATTTCAGGTCGGATTAAGCACATCCATCCCTATGTACCAGAAGGGGCTGATACTGTGCGCTTTTCCTTATCACTTGGGTTCACCCTCTAACTTCTTTTTCTAAGTTTTAAACATTCCAAGGAAGCCAATTTAATAAATGATAGCGAGCAATGGAGATGTCAAATAGTGTATTGGTTCAGAAAAAAAAATATTTGAGACCAGTTGTTTTTAAGAAATGACTCAGGTTAACACCGAGTTCTGAGCTGCTAGGGTTAGCGGGGAGGGACTCCTGATTGCTTTTTTATTATTGTTTAGCTAGGAAACAGAGTTGAAGATATTGGATGGTGGAATTGTTGAAAAGCGTTCTCGTGCACTCTGCTAAAAGCACACTTTGCTGGGGAGATCACGGGCTCTGGAGCCCAGCGGATTGGGTTCTGGTCCCTGAGTTTCTATTTCCTCTCTGTGGGATCGTGGACAAGTTATTCCACCTCTTGGGGAATCATTTTTCTTATGTATAAAGTGGAAATAACATCTCTCAGGGTTGTTAGAAAGAATGAATTAGATTACTTTATAGGTGTTCTTATAAGGATTAAATAAATAAGTTAATCTGATAAAGCTGTGATAGAGTTAAATGGGTTGATACACTGAGAACAATGCTTAGAACATGATAAAAAGCAGCTTCAGTGTTAAACTGCTAGTATTTACCAATAGTTTCTGAATATATTAAAAATGTGGAAGATTTACTTATTTTTGTTGCTGATTTATGGGTTTTGTTTTGCATCTGATGCTTGAAAATCTGCTTCCAGTAAAGATTTATTTCATGGTAACATAAGTAGCTCTTTTCTCCAGTTAGACCTACAAGGAGACATTATTGCATCTTTAAGGATTTGACCACTTATAGAGCCTAAGACATGAGGAGGACAACACCAGTACATCTATATCTCTGAAGAATTGTGAGGGAAGGATGCCTTGTAAATCTTACTTTTGCAAACAGTTTTTATAAGGGAAATTATATACTTTCTAGCAGAATCAACTCTTGGGTACTTTTTAACAGCATCAACTCTTTTTCTAATGGTCTAGAATGCTGGAGAATGTCTTTTCAGTCAAAGCAGTTAAAATGAAGCTGCCATCCAGACTTGCAGGAAAATTCAGCCATTCGTTCAATGTCAGTATCGGTTAACATATCTTTGAGCACATGCTCTGGCCCAAGCACAGTCCTAGGAATTGGGGAGACAGGAGTTTGTGAGCTAGACATAGACTGCTTATGTGATTTACATGCTGAGAGTAGTTATAGAGAGCATATACTTTCTTTGTAGAGTTCGAGATTCTCCCCTGGCAAGTCCATCTTTGTATTTTTCATAAAGTCTGTTCCATGTGCTGTCTCATTCCAAATAATGACGACATTATGAAATGCTAATACATTATCCTTGTAAGGAACCCCGAAGACCATGTAACTTAATGGCCTGATTTTACAAAGAAGTTCAGAAAGTTTAAGTGGCTTACAGATCCTATCTCATTTATTTTTCCCCAAAATAGTGTGAAATTTTTCAAACAAAATTCAAAAGATTTAGAAAGAATGTCTATATACCCAGCATTGAAATTTCACTATTATATGTATGTGTATGTATTTTTCAATAATGTTCTCTTGGCCTTTGTTGATTATTGATCTCATTTGTAATCTTGAAAAATTATCTTATGGCACACTAAAGGGTGGATTTATTCTTCTAGTTGAAGTCAGTTAATATTTTTCTTCTGACTTTATTAACAGAACAAAAGGAAGCTCAAGTCAGAGGAAGTAGACAGCAGCCCTAGATTTATAAGGACTATTTCAATATAATATTGGACTTAGTTGAATGTTTGAGTAAATCTTTTAGGCAGGAAACAGGCTAGGTAGTTCTAGAAATATAAAGTAATATAAGTTATGTCTTCCAGTTTTAGAGATCTTACCATCTACATAGAAGAGAAATCCATGGGTTGACTTGTAACTAAGTACGTTGGAGAATTAAAAAATGCAGTGTCATATCACTGATAGTTGAACTAAATGCTGGATTAGAATATTCCTACTGTCGCTACTTAATTTATAACATTTATGTTTATAAATACTTTAATATTTTTTGTACATTTCAAATGTTTTCATACCCTGAGTAGATCAGGTCTATGAGTAGATCACCAGATCTATGGGAATGAAAGTGCCATTTTGAGGAGTAGAAGGTAGGGAGGTTGGAGCTAAATAACAAAAGACTTTGAGTTGAATGAATAACCAACTTTGTCACTTGGATGTCTAAGAGTCGCCAGGTGATCCGAAGAGAGGAAGAGCTGTGGTCACTCTGTAGTCACTGAGCTTTCTAAGTTGGGTGCTGGTGGTCTCTGAGGGAGGACTCATGGTTACATGGGGAATGCGGTCATGGAACAGGAGGAATGGCTATGAGAGACTGCAATCCAAGAAAGTGTGTGTGTGTGTGTGTGTGTGTGTGTGTATGTTGACTAGACACACAAGATGCAAGGAAGAGAAAAGACAGAACCTGTGGTGGGCTCAAGCTGTTCGCACCTGCTTCTCTTCCTTTCTCAGCTCTGTCTTCATTGACAGCACATGGGCAGCTTGAAATCGACCAGGGAAGAGAGATTTACACCTCCAGCAGCAGCAAACTCTGCAAGTCAGGGCATCTAATTTTTCCAGAAAGCCAATTTACCTGCACGCCAATGGTGTGAAACCAGAATTTTGAATTTGGGTGACTGTTAATTGAATAGGGATTCTGGAGAAGATAGTTGGTTGGGAGCTGTTGAGTTTATTGTAACAATGGGGAACTGTCTGACAATGTGGGTAAATTCCATCTGTAAAGGCTCTTTGCTATCCTTTTAGTAGAGGCTGTAAGAATGTTATTCAGGGGATCTGTTATATTGCTTCAGAGTTGAAACGAAAAGATAAAATGCTCTGAAGACACATGTTTTGCTTATTAGTGTAATTTCATTACAGAAACACTTGAAATCTCCATTATTTTTTCAGTAAAAATTTTTACTGTAATATACCATAAATAATATTTAATAATATTTAAATAATACCCATTTCTTACGGATCAGACAGTAGCTAAGCCACAAAACAAAATAATAATTCAGCTGACGATTTGCATTAATACAATTCCTGTTATCAGGGAGAATCAGGGAGAATAACTGTGTCCTGTGACATGGACAGAAATCAGAAATACAGGATTCCACAAATCTCATCTCTTACCTGAACCCTTAGGATGGAAGATCATTTACTTCCTTCGAGAGATAATCTTTTAAAAATGGAAATAATTCAGCTATTCAGTAGAGGCTTGTAAAATAAATCATGAAGCGGGGCGCCTGGGTGGCTCAGTGGGTTAAAGCCTCTGCCTTCGGCTCAGGTCATGATCCCAGGGTCCTGGGATCGAGTCCCGCAGCAGGCTCTCTGCTCGGCGGGGAGCCTCCTTCTCCCCCTCTCTCTGCCTGCCTCTCTGCCTACTTGTGATCTCTGTCTGTCAAAAAAAAAAAAAATCATGAAGCATCAGTAGAGTACAATTGATGGAGTGGTGCTTAGGGTGGAAAGGTGTGAATGACCTGTTCGGTGAAATGACGTCACAAAGCAGTATCGCTGCTTGATCTCAATTTTGCGTGAAAAAATCCCGTGTCTACGTATTAAAAGGCTGGAGGGGTAAAAAGTTTAAAAGAGCTCCTTCTGTTTGCTGTTTGCTTATTTCTGTTGTGTATCGATTTTTGCTGCGGAACTGCAAGAACCGGGAAAAACATCTTAATAAAATAAGAAAAGATCCACTCTCATTACGGCCAGCTGAAGGCAGTGTTAAAAGTAACTTGCCACTTTTAATTTTTTTCAGGGTATCCCCGGAGCCAAAGGAGAGCGAGGAGAAAGAGTGAGTATCCTCTGGCTCTGTTTACCAGGAATAGCCAGCTGCACACCTTCCGTTGCATAAGCCTGAGACAGGATGGCTGTTTACTATCATGACTGTTACCATCGTGACTGTTCATCACTCTGATTCCGTTCCCTCTCTCCTGCCTCCCCTCAGTCCACTGGACTATGAGCACGCTATCAGGTGGAAAGACACCCGTGGGCTAGGAGTCAGGAGAGCTGGTTTCTAGTTGCCTCTCTGCTACCATTCAGCTAGATGACCTCGGGCCCTTTCTTTAAGGATAAAATGGAGAGACTTGAACTCCACTAGCTCCAAAGTGAATTTGATGGCAAAATTATGGACGTAAAAAGGCTTGAGAACATTAAAAACTCTCTACAGATGCCGAGTAGTAGTATGGGGCTTGTGTTCTCCCTGATGGGCCAGCATTGGCAGCCAATGGCAGACACAGAGTCAAGGCGGTTGGGCAATTTAAATCAGTTTATTTTCGGGACCTTCTCTCTCTTTTGAGAAATTGTACAGCGGCTCGTAGAATTGTGCCTGTGGTAGAAGCAACCGTGACTTTGGGCTCATCCACTTACCTCTGTGAACCCTTGGGCAACATGTTTAACTGTTCATCTATAAAATAGGTTTAACGTCTTTCCTTGGAGTTGTTGCTCATATGAAATAAGCCACTGCCTGAGGAAGTGTTGGATTTTATAAGCTCCGAAGAGCTGTTAATGAGGTATTCAACATATATGGGTTTGTGTCAAAACTATGAAATTTTTTTAGAATCTGGGACCAGAAGGACTTAATTTGTCATTTAATGCAGGTTCCCAGGAACCTTGCATTGTGAGCATCAAATCGCTTCCTCCTCGCCTGCACCATGGGGGCCAGTCCTATCTGCTGTGGGAGCCCACGAGCGAGTGGGGAGCAGGGGGTTGAGTCAGAGCTGCATGCCGGAAGTCTGGCCATGGGGCGGGGCTTGTGGCCGGTTCTCAGAAGGCGCTTTCTTCTCACGCAGGGGGACCTGCAGTCTCAAGCTATGGTACGAGCAGTGGCGCGTCAGGTGTGCGAACAGCTCATCCAGAGTAAGTACATCACAGTGTCCAATGTCATTCTCTGACCCTTGTCCAAACCGGGATCGGCCTTGCCCAGAAGTTAGTGACTCTGGAAAACACTGTGAACACTTGGTCTCGGTGCAGATAGGTAAGCTTTACACGTGACCATAACGACCCAGGGAAGAGCTCAGCACAGATCACCCTGGAGTCCTGTATCCATACACCCACTTCCTCTGCGGTGTCTGTCCAAGAGCTTTCCTTTGGCCCATGCAGATTTAACTCCGCTGCCCAGATCAGATCTTTTATTTTTCCTTGTCTTCAAGTGGATAGTGTTGTTGGTTTTGTTTTGTTTTTTTTCTCAAGTACTCAGCGTTTGACAGTTGTCAGACTAAGGAATCAGAAGCTGCTTTCAAAAAGATGATTCATAGTGTTGATTTCTGCCAACTCCCTAGACTTCAGTCAATACCTGCTTTTTAAAATCCTTTTCTTTTGGTTAGCCCAAGATCCTTTGCTTCATTCTTTTGGTTTAATTTATTTAGTTAGCCAATATGTAGTGCATCATTCGTCTCAGAGGTAGTGCCCCATGTCTTCATTTTCAACTTGAACTTGCCCGCAGCACAGTAGTTCAAGTACTGGTTTGTGTTCATTCACTTGCATACCTACCCGTTTTGGGTCTCCCCCAGGCCCACAGACATTTTGTCTCAGGAATCTAAACAGAGGGTTACTAGTGTGGGCCCTTTGCCAATAATTTGTTCAGTTCCAGAAAGATCGAAGGCCAGGTAGAGATGAAATAGTCAAACCCCGCCATCCCTGGTCTAGCTCTGAGGTTGACCTTCTACTTTGGAAGCACGCCACTCCACCTTCATTACCCGAGTGGCTGTCTTAGCTTTGGAAGGTTACTTTTTTTTTAACCCAGGAACGTCTGGGAGTCCCATAAGTGTTGAAGAAGGCATAAGGGCTGGTTCCCAAACCCCATGCATAGTAGATAAACCCCGATCTCATCTCTGGGAAGGCATCGAGTGAAGGTGCATGTTGGCTTGGGAGAGTTCTCATCAAGACATACATCATCTTCCGACATAACAGTACATAACAGTAATTCTCCCTGTTGTTTTAACTTTATTTCGTTTATATTACATTGCCCAAATTAAATGTATGTAGCTCAGGGAATTTACCAGTTTTAAATAAAACTATTCAAGTTTCATGCCAAAACAAGATCTTTAAAAACTCAATAAATTATAAAACCTAACTTGGACATCATAAAAGCTAAATTGAACATTGAAAACATCCAAAGCTAACCTGTACTTTGGATTATTTTGTACGTTTCTCATTTCAAGTATACAGTGTAAATGAGCAGGAAATTATTTTAAAGAAGCCTAGAGGTTAAATCTGGATGGGACTGATGGGCCACAGTATATGGAAGATTTCACAATAGTTGCTGTCAGATTCCACTGTAGAATAAAAATCTTCTATAAATATATGGTTATTTAAGACATGCCCTAAAAATTGAGAGTTCAAAATTGCATATTCCCCCCCTTCCGGAGTTCTCAGATTCTTGTGAATGACTTCGAGGAAATGGAAGCCAGCAGGGAGTGATGCAAGGAAGCTGACAGAAGCCTGTAGAATAGGGAGGCCCTGTTTTTGGATGCAGTTGGGAGAGAAGAGATAGAAAAGTTTGCACACAACTTTATGAGCAAGACCCAGCCTTCCCGGGGACTATAGCTGGTACCTCACCCCCCTTCCCATGTGCTACTTCAGGTTCCTTTGGGCTCATTATTCCACTGCTTAGGTTTCTCTTCAGAACTTGATTCACTGGTTAGCATATAATTCCTCACATGCTCAGTTATCTGGTTTTTAGTCCAGAGCCCATCAGAAGAATTACCCTAGGAAAGGTGAAGTGGGAAGCTGTGTTAGACCATAGTGATGAGAGCTAGAGAAGTGATAAAGGGGGGCCTCTTGTCAAGGGAAGAACCTAGAAAAGCAGATGTGGAAATGTTGACTGCACCGGGACAATCGTGGACATGCCTACAGATGCCCCCCCGAGCCATCAGTTTCAGTGGTGGTCCTATGCTTAAGAAGGCATTGAATAGGGGCAGCTGTGTGGCTCAGTGAGTTAAAGCCTCTGCCTTCAGCTCAGGTCATGATCCCAGGGTCCTGGGATCGAGTCCCGCATTGGGCTCTCTGCTCAGCAGAAAGCCTGCTTCCCCTCGCTCTCTGCCTGCCTATCTGCCTACTTGTGATTTTTCTCTCTGTTAAATAAATAAAATAAAATCTTATAAAAAAAAAGGCATTGAATATATTTTAGAAATAATCCCTCTAAAAATGGCTACTCTTCTTTATTTAGATTTGCAGGTTTGAAAAGGGATAGGTTATCATCTAGAAAATTCACTCATGTGGGAAAATCTTACCTCCTGATGTTGCCAGAAAACTGAGGCATTACGGTGTCAAGCACTTTACCAATGTGTACTTCTGATTATTAAAATACGTTCTTCCAGGCATAACTGAGTTAAGGGATTATAGGAGGGAGAGCCAGATTTTTTTTAAAAAATAAAGCTGGTGGGAGTATCTGCAGCTGGGACCCAAGGAAAGGTTCCTGCAAAAAGTCTTGGCAATGGAGAGCCAAATTGAAACAAAACACTTGTCTGGGGGTTTGTGAGCAAGAGGGTGTAGCAGGCTTTGTGGGTTGGAAAAAAGACAAATAAGTGGGGAAGGGGCTGTTGCTAGAGAAAAGGGGCAGGTGGGTGAGGGTTTAGGGGTCAGATAAATGTTGGGGGTGAAGATCAAATTTATGACTTCTGCCCGTGCTGTTTACTGAGATGCTGATGTGAGCTGTGGCATTCCAGACACTTGAGATGCGCCTTGAAAACAGTCCAGCTGTTCATATCATCCGAAGTAAAATGTCATCATTTTTTTTTAAAGTTGGAAATCAACATATTTCAGAGGGGTGTGCTTTTCCTCCTGTGGTTGTCTAATGGAATGGTTGGGAGCCTTGTCAGATAATACCGCCGGTCTTCCCTTCTGCATGTGACAGTTCACTGAAGGATGTCTCTGCCCTGTGTGTCTCAGGTCACATGGCCAGGTACACGGCCATCCTCAACCAGATTCCCAGCCAGTCCTCATCAGTCCGGACCATCCAAGGGCCTCCTGGAGAACCTGGCAGACCAGGGTCACCCGGAACCCCTGGTGAACAGGGACCCCCAGGGACCCCAGGCTTCCCAGGAAATGCAGGCGTGCCAGGGACCCCAGGAGAACGAGGTAAGCTGAGTCACCTCTCTCATTGGAACGCCAGTGAGGTGTGTACAGTGAAGCATGGTGTAAACAGTGGTGCTTATACGATGACGACATTCAAAAGAATGAATGTTCATTAATGCCACCCATCCATTCTCCAGCTTATTTATTTATCCTGAAGACTGAGTCAGTTGAGTAAGCTACAAAGTATTTCATCAAGAGCCATATCTACTCCTATGAAAAAGGAGGATCAGGACCCCCAACTCACCTCTTAGAGACTTTTGAACAAATGAGAGAAAGGTCTTCCCTCTAGATGGAGGAATTAAGAACAGGTGCCCCTTCCAGGTGGAAGAATTAGAAAATGATGCCCTCCTCTGGACAGATATGGCATCATGCATATATCATAGTAAGCCAAGAGCTCACTTCCAAGGTCCAATGCTTTTTTTACACAGTGCCCATAGTGGGCAACAGTTGATGGCAGCCCTCAGGTGAGTCATGGGTCATATCGACGTATGATTTACATATGCCTATGTAGACTGTGCCAGCTATAAACTTCAAATGAAAATACTGTTCATGGTTCATCATCCTGTTATACATTATATTTTATATATGATATAAAATAAATATTTTATTTAATAGCCTCACAGGTCAATGTTTTGTCTTTCCTACCAAAGTTTCTTAAAAATAGAAATACTACTTAGCCTTTTCTGTTTTCCCCTACAGGTCTTAGCAGTGTTGCGTAGTACAATAATAAGTATTATTGATTGAATTTCACCCAGTTCTATAATTGACCAAGATCTCCCACTTCAGAAACAGATTAAAGAGGTGTGGGAAATTGGGATTACATATGAACCACAAAAAAGTGATGGGCAGTAAGACAATGGACTACAAGTATTTTCTAAGACTCTGTTTTCTAGAATGCGGATCTGGGGAAAAGCTAACTCTTACCTCTTTGCCATGTGAATCCTGTTACTTCTGTGACCTGGGTAGGATATGTTCCTTTTATCACACTTGGAGATGTGACATGCAGATTCCAAAGTTAGTATTTCACAGTTCGTTCTCGATCGGTGCTAACGGGCCACACACATTCCTGCCTCTGCGCTTTCATAGGCCTCCTTCCCCGCTTTGGAAATGTCCTTTGCTTTCCCTGTCTCAGGTGTGTTCTTACTCTCCGTGCAAGGCTTGGCTGCACTTCTGTTTCAGGAGTGACGAGTTTTTGTTGATTGCCCCAGACCACACAGTGGCTCCACCCCCAGGACCCCTGAGCACTGATTGTCTTTCCCACCCATCTGAGCACTCCTCCCGGGTAGGTGAACAGCTCCATGGCCAAGAGCAGGGGCAGCTCTGAGCCGCATTGCTCATGATAGGTCCTCCCTCAGTGCTTGCTGCTCTTATGGCAGTCCAGTCCTGGTTTCCCTTTCTGAAGGTGCTTCCCATGCCAGGACATGAAATCAACAGATGTAGAGAAGGGCACGGTTCCCTCCCAGAGCATGGAAGACCTGGCCGCCGGGCATCCTTTGACAGTGTCGGTGATGGATCACCTGTGACACAAGGGGCACAGAGCCCATGCCTGAGTCATTCTCGCGAGTCACAAGGTGTGTTTGTTCTTTTTGGAAGTCCTCTTATGGTTCTTGCCAGACTGAGTCTTTTCTGCTCTGCCAGAGGACTTGAAGGCTTAGACCAGAGGAAAATCTTTCAGGAATTCTCAAACAGTGACCCAGGCAGCCATTGAAACAGGAATTTCCACGATACAGTTTTCTGACGATATATATCTATATACATGCATTTGTAAAGCGTGTAGAAGACAAAGCAGAATCGTGTCCTGAAAATTAGTGGAGGATGACAGTGGGACAGAAGGTGAGACAGGCCCTTTGCGCATGAGGGAAAGTGATTTTTAGATGATCACCAATGGACAGTAATGGTTTTGCGTTTAAGGTCAGGGTTTCTAGGTCAAGGCCCAAGGGACTTTTTGTTCCTAGCAAAGTATTTCAGTCCTGTTGCAGTTGGGATTTTTGCTGCAAGGAAGACGATGATTTTTTGTTTGTTTGATCTCGTGGTCCAAATACCCAGAAAGTATGGAGAGATAGAAATATCTACTTTTTCACTAAATCAAAGCAGTAGAATTTTAAAACTGAAGACACTTCAGCCTTCTTTTCTCCTCACCCTCATTTTGTCATTTTGTGTAAAAGAGAGCACATGAAGATACCAAGGTCCAGGGAGTCTTGAAATCAGCCAACATCAGGACTAGAAATAAAAACCAGAGATCACGGGGTTGTTGTTGTTGTATAAAATACAATTATTACACTGCTCTATGTAATATAATTTTGAAAGGACACTATATTATATAAATATAAAATATATTTTATTTTATAAAATATAAAATAAATAGGTATTTATTTTATATTACTTATTTATTTTATAAATACTTTATATATAAAATAAATAAGTAAAAATAAGTATTATTACTCAGCAATGTATTTAGACAAATGCTGAACTACAAAAGCAAGGCAAAAAGAAATACAGTTTTGAGCGTGTAAGTGACTTTCTTCTTCCTATGTGTCTCACATAAGCCTTCCTATAAGAAATTCACCACTCTATTGACTTGGCTAATTTTTCACTGGGAGGGCTCCATCTGATTTTCCTATTAGAATTTTTCAAAAATTTTTAAAATAAGCTCTCTGTCTCATGGGGCTTGAACTCACGACCCTGAGATCAAGGGTTGCATGCTCCAGTGACTGAGCCAGCCAGGTGCCCCTAATTTTTCAGAATTTTTTTGAAAAATACATACACAGGATGTACAGTAAGAAATATATTTTGCATCATGATGCAATATTATGCGTGCAAACTTGTCAAACTGAGGCAAAAAGCAATACTACTCATCCTTACTATGGTTTCCTGTTTGCCTCTGTTTTAAAGGCTGAGGGGCAATCTTTTATTTTATGACCTCAGTTCAAACACACTGTTGATTAACTCAATTATTATCATTGAACCAAAAAATATGCATTTTGGGGAAACAGAAAAGGAATTACAAATACATCCCCCCATCTGCAGTGTGACATAAAGACTATTCTCAACTTTCTTTCTCACCCAGCAGAGGACTGTATTCTGCCTACATCTGACAAGCTACCTCCTTCTCATTAACCCTTTGTCTCCTTTAACTTCAAGTATTTTTTTAAAGATTTTATTTATTGGGGCGCCTGGGTGTCTCAGTGGGTTAAAGCCTCTGCCTTCGGCTCAGGTCATGATCCCGGGTCCTGGGATCGAGCCCTGCATTGGGCTCTCTGCTCAGCGGGGAGCCTGCTTCCTCCTCGCTCTCTCTGCCTGTCTCTCTGCCTACTTGTGGTCTCTGTCTGTCAAATAAATAAATAAATAATCTTAAAAAAATAATAAAGATTTTATTTATTTATTTGGCAGAGATCACAAGTAGGCAGAGAGGCAGGCAGAGAGAGAGGGAAGCAGGCTTCCCGCTGAGCAGAGAGCCGGATGTGGGGTCCATCCCAGGACCCCGGGATCATGACCTGAGCCGAAGGCAGAGGCTTTAACCCACTGAGCCACCCAGGCGCCTCTTAAAGTATGCTTCATAAGTTTATGGGGAATAGTTGTTTCGCCATGTTCTCACATGGATCGCAATATGTAGAGAATACTTAGAATGTAAGGAACTGAAGGACTCCTGCGACTCACGTTGTTCATCTAAGGCTTGAACTCCAACTTAGACTTGTCTGATTATTACCACCCAACAGTAAAGAGGTCACATCTGCACAGCATAAGCAAGAGGTTATGCAGCCCAATTTCTCACCTGCTTTTACTTGCCACTTATACCACATGGCTCATGCAGGGCAAAGACAAGCTCTTCTTCCATGGGCTACAGTTGCCAGTCTCCACGAAATGCTGCATGCCATCAGGTAATGGCTCTATATCCTGGCTTCCAAAGTTCACAAAAGCTATAGCATCCCTCTTTTGTACCCTGACCTGAAACAACCAAGTCCTGATGTTTCTGACCGGAACTCACTCTGCAATCACAACCTTGTGTGATTCTAGCTAGACCCCAGAAGACAGCTCTGTTTCTAATTCTGATCTTTGCATAATTGTTCCTAGATGATGAATCTCCTATTTTCTTATTCCATTTATTGAAATGTTCATATTTCACACTGGTATCTTGAACCATATATTATTAACCCAGTCAAAAATCAGTTGGTTGGTCTACAGTTGGCCAAACGGAATTTATTGACTTGAAAAGAACTGGGACAGTTTCCTGATTTCAGTGTTTCTGCAACTCCTTCAGTCTCCATCATTCTCCAAAAAATACTGGATCACAGGAGCCATCCAACTGAAGATTTTCATGATCAGATTAGACATCCATAATTTACTGGAATTTATATCTGATTTATTTTGTACAATAAATCAGTAAATATTTACTAAATGCAAGGTTCACATAAATCTCTTGGGTTGACAGGATGTGAGATAGTACTATTTATTTATGGCTTTCACTTATCAGGCACTAAATGTATCTGCCAATATTGTGTCCAGTCCTGTATACACACTCTCTCCTTTGGATAAAATAGAAGACACGGTTTGGATAAGGAAGGAATGTGGAACATTACTGAATGTGCAAGTTGGGAGAGTGAACACGAAGTGAGTTGTGTAGAAAGTAAATGCTGTCAGAGGTCAGTATTAGCTCCATTCTTTATTATTTTTTCTATTTTTTTAAAGATTTTATTTATTTATTTGTCCAAGAGAGAGAGACAGAGTACAAGTAGGGGGAGTAGGGGACAGAGAAGCAGGTTCCCCACTGAGCAGGGAGCCTGATGCACAGGGTTCTATCCCAGGGCCCTAGGATCATGACCTGAGCTGAAGGCAGATGCTTAACCAACTGAGCCACCCAGGAATCCCTAGGTCCATTTTTTTAATGTTTTATTTATTTGAGAGAGAGAGAGAGAGAGAGCATGTGCGAGCATAGGAGGAGGGACAGAGGCAGAGGGAGAGAGAATCTCAAGCAGACTCCCCACTGAGAGCAGAGCCCGATGTAGGACTCGATCCCAGGACCCCAAGATCATGACCTGAGCAGAAACCGAAAGTCAGATGCTCAACTGACAGAGCCACCCAGGGGATTCTAGCTCCATTTTTAAGTGAGGTCACTGAGGCTCAGTTAGTTTTTCAGTTTACCCCACTGGACCATAGGGGACCAGAATTCAAGTCCATATCTGCGTGATTCCAGAATATCTGTGCTTGCTCCCCTCTGTCCCGTTGCCACCTTGGAATTCATAGTGTATTCGGGGACTCCCATGGGAAAGGCCAGAACTATGCAGGGTCTGGTGGACACCATTTCCTTATGGCTCCTACTAACCACAATTTATAGCTCAGTTCTTACAAACAAGTCAACTGCTGAACTGACCAGAATATCACAGTGGGACATGGCTGTACTACTGGCAAGCTCCCTGCACACTGTGTTCTGGTTTGGGAGAGGCTTGGGACATCCTTGACTTGGCAAATGACCAACTTTGAGGTGATTTGTTGGACAAATATGAAGGTGGTAAAAATATTTTCCATGATTATACATTTTGGCACTTGAAAGTTTTTCTAGAATTTTAGCATGTGTCCAGGCTATGGAAGAGTCCAAGTAGGGGAACTACATGGAGGGAAGCTGGCCATGGATCCAGCACCTACAGAACTCTACTTCTATTGTAACATCTAACAATAGGGGAAATAGAGGAGAAACCTGAAACAAGGCAATTCAATCTTGTTTTCCTTGTGATATTTTAGAAGAGAAACTGATTTCACTTCACAGTTTGCAATGCTGCTTACCTGAGTAACAGGATGGGATGTCATTTGGGTCAACAATCTTATAGAAGTCATATGAACTTGGCCACTTAACTAGCTGTGTAATCTTGACTGCTTAATCGTAAAACTTAATCTTTCTGTATCTTCATTCATTCACCTAACCAGCACTTACTGACATCTACTATGCATCGGGCATGGTACTGGGTGTTAATGACATAGTGGTAAACAGGACATACATTTTCTACGTTTCCTGTACCTGGCATGGACACAGATATTAAATGCACTAACAAAAACCCAATAAATAGTTTCCTTTAGTGACATTAGTTGTAAGTGCCATGAAAAAAATCCATGATGCCATGCAAATGTAGAGGAAGGGGCTCTGACTTACACTGGCAAGTCAGTGATGTTTTAGCTGAGACCTGAAAGTTTAGGAGTTTGGCATATCAATAAGAGAGTCAGAGGAGAACATTTCACGCAGAGATAGCAATAGCGTATGCAAAGGTCCTGAGGTGCAAAAGGGCTTGAAACTCTAAAGCCATGATTCTCAAAAGTAGTCAACATATTGTCTCCTTTTCAACAAATAATTTGCATCTCTTTTAGTGTTCTAAAATGAAATTCACAGATAATACATATAACCTGCCTTCATGCATAATTAAAAAAAAATTAGACTGCCATCTAGTGAAATGTAAAGAAGTAAAGCTAAAGTAATTTCTACTTTACATATATCCAATATGCAAATTCTCAGCATGACTATACTAGAAACATAATGAAGAAGTCAAAATGTATTTATATTAAATAACTACTGAGAATGCAACCGTTAAAGTTCAGGCTGATGTAGCTCAGCTTTATCAGTAACGGGTCTTTCTGCATTCGTGTCTGTTGTGAACACCGTTGTGTTCACAGTGAAAATCATAAGAGCAAATACGTCATCAGCATTATGCAGATCACTAAAATTATCTTCTACTTTTTCAGACATCTGTTCCTTGATTAACAGATCTCTTGGTTTTCCATTATATTTCTTTTTCCTACTGAGGCACTCTCCAGAAAAGCCTTATGCTACTGACCATCTCCTCCCACCCACCGACAGTGGTGATGTCTTTACGCATGCTAGTGCCTAGAAAAAGTTGAGTGAAAATGACTGGGAGATATCATTCCAAGGATTTTCCCCATTGGAATGCATTGTTTTCTATATACTCATTAGCACTTTATACCTACTCTGTGGGATCAAATATTTGGGATGTAGTATTAGCATTGAGGCTTAAAAAAAAAAATAACAGCATTGGAATGTCATCTTTAATCACAAGAAGATTTCATGTTTTTGATTAAGAGCTTGATGCAAGGACAGTTGCCCCACTCTCTTTGTTGCCTGGATTAACTTTTTTATTGTTCTCTGAGGATATAATCCCTGAATGACTTTATGAAGTTGGAAAATTATTCCCCTTGAGTTTTCCCCGACACAGAAGACCAAATTTCTAAGGAGTGAATGTAGAGACAGACAGGATTTAAGGATCAATTCTTGTATCAATCCTAAGTCCTGTGGTTAATTTGAAGAAGATGGACTTTGTTACAGGAAATGAGAAAAGGGGGATGTGAGAAGGAAGGGAAGATGAACACAGCCGAGCCCCTCTTCCCATCCTGCCAGAGCAAACACAGGTAGAAAAGGAATCAGCCACGCTCGGGCTGCTGGAAGTCAGTGATAACCCCCTTTGGAGACACAGAAATGGCAGTCAGAGTCAAGGAGTTGCATATACCCAGAAGGCAACTCTGAGTCCCTAAGGTTCATGCCCCTTACCTGGGAATCAACAAGGCTGAGAAGGCTGGGTTTCAAGTCAATTTGAAGCTGGGAGAGAGAAGATGGGTTCTTGCATTTGGTATTTCTGTGGTTGAAAAGAGCTGTTGGCACCGAAGATACATTTGGCTGAAAACTTTGGGCACGAATGCAGAATAAAAGCAAAGCAGTTGCCAGACAGGAATGCCTAGATGCTAAGCATCTGTGGAACTTCTCAATGTCCCTTTTATCCTGGTTTATTCCTGGAAAAAATTATCTTTATGGGACAGATCAACTTAATTAAAGGTAGAGGGTTGGCAGGGCTCTTATAATAATTGGCTGGTTGAGCCTTAAATATTTGCACGTCTTCCCTGTGATGTTGTATTATCTTTGATACTGGCTTGCACGAGACATAGTCTTTTCATCGCTGTTAAAAATCTGCTGATGTGTTGTTTCTTTCCTCATTCCCTGCATCTCATCTCCTGAGAGATGAAGTCCAGAGAAGTAAAGGTAGCTTTCTCTTTTCTCCCCCAGTAGTTAGATGGTAAAGTTCAATTTGAATGTGCACTGGAACAAGATTTTCTCTGAAGGTTTGATGTATTGTGTTTTCCTAATGTATAGTAACCCGAATGCATTGAAAAGGAATGCTTTTCCTTTCTCTTCATTGTATCATCTTCTATTTTGTAATGGGTTTTTTTCCCACCTCTGTTACAAACTGAGTCTTTGCATTCAACATGGCTGCAAAGAGCAGCTGTATGTGTTAGTGATTTATTACTCTATAACGAGTTACCCTACAACTTAGCAACTTAAAACAACAAAACCTATACGATCATGGTTTTCTGGGTCAGGGATTCAGGAGTGGTCTAGCTGGGTGCTTCTGACTCAGAGACTTCCACAAGGTTGATTCAAGATGTCAGCAAGGGCTATAGTCCACTTTGTCTTCTTTTTTTTTTTGGCCCTGAAAGCTAATATAACTGTTTCTGTAGCTTAAAATATTTTTAAACCCTTAATTGGGGAGCCCCTGTAGTAGATCTGATCAGATTCTTGCCCTGGATTTCAGTCCCTGTCTGGGGTAAAGGGTGTCGTGCTAGAAATACCACTCAAGGTTAATGCCATCTCAGCAAGATATCTTTGTATGGTCCCGGTTCATATTTTCCGCCTGACTTCAAGTATGTACTTTTTGCTCTAGCCAAACTGAACTGCTCTGTGCTCCCGGTATTAGTCAGCTTTCGCTGCATAACAAACCGCAAATATCTCAGTAGGATACAACGATAAATATTATTTTTTTTCCACCACGTGTCTATGGAAAACAGGGGCAGTTCTGCTCTATTGGGGCCCTGGCTGGAAGGGCTAATAGTTTCCTAGAGTATGTAATCCTCACGGCGGTGTCAGAAACAAAACAGGGCAACCCGACCCCCTGTAGTCCTATTTCAAGCCTCTGTGCCTGCTGTGGCCTCTAACGTCTCATTGGCCAAAGCAGGTCACGTGGTCGTGGCCACGCCCAGCCCCGCAAGGTAAGGAAGGACGCGTGGCCCAAAGCAAGTCTGCCGCAGAGCGATGAGGAAGGGGGACCGCTCGTTATTCGTACGTGTCTTTTCCTGTGCTGCTCCCCCCAGTGCTGATTCCCACTGTGCCCTGTTCTTGTCCCAGTTCACGGGTTTCCACCTGCCCTTCCCACTCCCTAGAATCCTCTTTCGTCCTCTGGCTCATTCATCCTTCAGAACTCATCTCCAGAGTCCCCGCTGCCAGACCACTCGTTCCTCCCCACGGTTTGTTTGGCCCATGTGTTGGTTGTTGCTACCCTGCTCCCCTCCAGCTGAACCAGACTGAGTAAACCCTCCCCGAGCACATGCGTCGACCACAGCAGTTTCTCATTATACTGTCATTGCTGGTGTCCTTGTTTGTCTTCCCACTGGACTGTGAGTTCCTTGAATGGAGCTGTGCCTTTCTTTCATGTCTGCTTCCCCCACCCCTACCCCACCAAGAAGCCTGAACAAGAGCTGGGTCCATCACCGGTGTGCGAAACAGGCCATTTAGCGCCTAGGTAGAATATGCTTTCCTGACCTGCCTTTAATGATGATTTCACCTCTGTTAGTCCTGTCTCACCAGTAGTAGGGCTGCACGTTCCCTGGAGACCAAACGTAATGTGGATTTTCCTTTTATTTTTCATAATACCTGAAGTGCAATAGTCATTTCGTGAATCATGAGTGATTTATGGTGTTGATTACTCCTTGGCTAGTTTTTTGGCTGCCATTTGTCCTCCACTCTAGAGCCATGAAAAAAACCAGAAGTCCATGTGGCTATAGGACATCAATCCGAAGACATCCTGTTAATAGCCAGTTACTGCCAACTTGACAATGTCAACGTTTTCTTCAAGTCATTATTGTGTAAATTCAGCCAGGAAAACGGGTGAGATTTTTAAATAGGAAAGATTTTTCGACTGGGTAGGAAATATATATAAAATAGCAAATATGTTGGACATTTCAGTGCTCGCATTTTAGTGTGTCTGATTTAGATGTCTGTGGTCAAAAGATCAAGGGACGTCCTGCTTATGATGTGTGTGTGTGTGTGTGTGTGTTTTCAATATCTATATGTAAATATTGATAGAGGCAAACAGGCAGAGACAGAGAGACACTTTGTTTTAAATATGGGAATGTACTCAGCCATTTTCTAAATTTCTGACCTTGAACATAAACAAGTAAAATGGAAATATACCACGTACTAATTTAGATGATAAAACCTAAAGCTGTTTATATCAGCTATGGTAAACCATTTTCAGTGAATTTTTTTAACATGGATTTTGAAGCAATAAGTACAATAAGTATACCAAAATGCATCTGTATAGCTGAGGGGAAAACATACATAGAAAAGATACATTCATTAACTCTTAAAATTTTCATTGGTTCTAGGTTTAACTAGATATAAGATGTATTTATCTTAATAGTGCTTTTTTTCAATGCTCATTATGAAGGGCTGCTGGTCATAATGCCTTTTGTTTTAAACTCTGCAGACACTGACCTCATCCCAAGGCCCTGACACAGCTCTCTTCTTTTCCAAGAGTCAAGAGCTTTTCATATCACTTTTCATTTCCGCAAGGAATGAAAACAAGCCCGAGCTCTAACTTAAATACCATCAGCTGGTTGAATATTCATGCCGAACCTGAAATGGTCATTTTTGAAGCCACAGAAATTGGCTCATTTTTCTGTTAACTTTCGGTGGTTAATAATTTTCCTAACAGCCCATGCTGGAAATAATATAATGGCATTGAAGGAGGATCAGTCCGAACTTGGGAGCTTGAGGAGATGGGCGTTTGGTCTGCTAGTCTTGTCATGTGCCCATAAGATCATAGCATCAGTTTGCAAAACTGTGGGGACAAAAATCCAGGATTCCTGGTGCCAAATGTAATCCCTGTTCGTTTTTGCCGTGCGCCCGCTGGTGGGACCAACCTGTGGACGCCTACTCGGGGTTGGTGCGCACTGATGGGACTGCCCCTCTTCATCCTCTCTTCCCTCTTCTCCTTGTGTAGACCCCACGCTGCCCCTTTCACCTCCCCCCTCCCTGCTGCACTTTCTTCCCCTCTCTCACTGCCCAGATATCAGTGTATATAATTTAGATGTGTGTGGTCAAAAGACCAGAGGGCCTCCAGCCAATTTTACCACGTCTCTAACTAATAGAAGAACCTGAAGTGCAAAATATCCTCTTGTCTTGATCTTGATCTGGTAGTGGTTCCTTTGACCACCGGACAGCCCTACTTAATGCTTCGACGTATCTTCCTTCGGCTTTGCTGTGAGACTAGCTCAATGTTCATTGGTGCAGTTGAGCTCTGTGGGATTTCCTGGTCCACTTTACTAATCGTATTGTTTTGTAGCACCTAGCAGGGGCAGATCCATGTTTTAAGGGGCAGAGGCTTCAGCACTTTGGAGTTCCTCTTTGAGAAAAGGAGGGTGAAGCTACAAACAAAAAACTAGGTGGATGGTATTGGAGGCGTTATGCGCACACCAGGGGGAAGGGCCATATCCAGACCCCTTCGTGTGTCGTGACCTGATCTAGACTGTCTTCTTGTTCTACCACTCCCCGACCTGCTGCGGCCAGAGTCCTGCCAAACTGCTTGGAGTCCCCCAGGCACGCCCAGTTCTCTTTCATCTGCCGGCCTCTGTACGTGCACTTGCATCTGCCCTTCTTTGCGTGGCTGACACCTGCTCTCCAAGACTCGGCTTCAAGGGTCAGCTGTATCGGAAAGCCCCCTGTGACTCCCCACGGTCGCCTCAATTCTGTGCTTTCATGTGTTGTTGTAGCTCTTCTCACACTGCATGATGGCTCTCCGTTTGTCCCTTTCCCTACTATGAGGTGACTCACTACAGGGAGGAGGGGTCCTTTTCGCTCTGATGCTCAGAGCCTGATCCCGGGACTGGACCAGGCAGTTTGCTTTCAGTCTGCCCTTCTCCCTCCTTTAGTTGTGCATCACTGCCTCTCCAGGCTCCCTTCCCCCACTGCTCCTGGGAAACTTCAGCCAATGGGCGTCTTTAAAAAGGAGTAGAGGGTTCCAGGGACACCTGGGTGGCTCAGTTCTTAAGCATCTGCTGGCTCAGGTCATGAACCCGGGGTCCTGGGAGCGAGCCCCACAGTTGTCGTGTTCCTTGCTCAGCGGGAAGCCTGCTTCTCCCTCCCCCACTTGCCCTGCTTGTGTTCCCTCTCTCACTGCGTCTCTCTCTGTCAAATAAATAAATGAAATCTTTTTAAAAAAAGGAGGGTTAGAAAGTTCAAACAGGGGAGAAGTCAGGATATTTCTCCCCTCACTCAACACCTGACTTCCCTGCAATTCTGGTTGTGGTGACAACCTGTACATGGCTCCTGCTTCCACCGGAAATCTCTCCTCTGCTTCTGGATCCTACCAGAAGGTTCTAGGCTCTGGGTTCCAGTCGCACCATTTCTTTCCATTGCCCCCATACTCTTTTTTTTTTTTTTAAAGATTCTATTTATTTACTTGACAAATAGAGATCACAAGTAGACAGAGAGAGAGAGGAGGAAGCAGGCTCCCTGCTGAGCAGAGAGCCCGATGTGGGGCTCGATCCCAGGACCCTGGGACCATGACCCAAGCCGAAGGCAGAGGCCTTAACCCACTGAGCCACCCAGGCGCCCCTGCCCCCATACTCCTAAAGATGAGAGGGACTTCTTGCTCTTGCTGATTTTTAAGTTGCCTCATCATTTTTAATTGGCTTCTCAGTCCTCCATCACCCATGTAAACAAGTCCCTGGATTAACTTCTCTTTGCCTGAACGATGTAGAGTGCTTTATCTTTCCCTGACTGAGTCCTGCCTGAATTGCACTGTCAAAGTGGATGGGCTGTTATTTTATAAAAAAGGCAACAAGGAGAAAAAGCTCTGGGCAATGGTTTGCAAAATTTGTTTATATTGAAAACAATCATGTATTTTCCAATCTTTGTCCCCTTAGCTGAGATCTTAGCCAAAACATGGAGTCCCACATGCTGGCACTAATGCCACAGGCCAAAAATATAGAAATAGCAGACTCTGGAAATTGCATGAAGTATTTAGTGAATTATGTCCAATGAATCTGCCACCTCGTGACTAGGTACCTATCTAGTACGTTCAGACATATTCTGAATGGAAAGCAGACTGTGCTTGCCATTCATTGTCCATATTTCCTAGGTAACAGACAATATAACAACATAGCTGAAGCTCTGTCTCACTGTTTCTGGGACTTTTTGGTGCAGTGACAATGAAAGCATTGCCCAGCCTTTGCATATCTGCCTGGGCATAAATCCTGGGAGCTGCTCGAAATGTCTGGGCTGAGAGACTAACTGTGCTCAATGGAGCAGCACGAGGTCCCAGTGTGGAGGGCTTGGTGTGGTCAGAGGGCAGAGAAATGAATAAAATGTCTCAATTCAGAGACCCGCAGGCCAAAGGAAATAGGAAATGGACAACCGAGTGCCAGATCCTGGGCATGTAGTCAGCGTGAGCCGGAGAGGGCCACTCAACGTCAACCCTGAATCTTGCTCAGAGCAGAGGGCAAGAATGCCAACTGAGGGAAGTAAGCTGAGAAAATGTGATAACCACAAGGCTGATTGCTGAGCCTGGGACCAGAGCAGATGTGCAGACTGACCAGGTGGGCAGCTCAGGAAACCTTGACTGCAAAGAACAAGACAAGAAGTGCTGCCTGCCCACTTGGACTGAAAAGGCAGGTTCAGCATCTGGGCTTTGGTGCCAAGCTGCCTGGGTTCAAATTGTGGCTCTGTTACTTCCTCGGTAAGGGCAGGTATCACAGCCTCCTTTGGGGTTAATAGTAGTGCCCACCCCCTTGGTTCTTGTGAAGCCAAAATGAGCTCATACATCCCAAGCTTCTAGCTTTTGGAATCTACTGTGGTCATTTTTAGACTTAGCTGATAAATTCACTGGCCACATTCTTGGTTTGTCGAAGTCTACAATAGAACTTAGGATTTCATTCATTCATTCATCTGCTTGACGCGTATTTCTTGAGTGCCTTCAATATGCCTGGAACTGGGAATGTAACGAAGAGCTGGAGTGAACAGGTCTCTGCCTTTGTAGACCAGTAAAAGAAAATATTGGAGGGTCAGTGTTAGGTTTGTGGTAAGGGAGAACCAGGGAGCCCTGAAATGGTTTCTAACGAGACTCGTAAAAAAAGAATGAATATGACAGAGGTACCTCTCGGTTGGGGGATGTTGATGAAGCATGTGTAGGGACAGAAGGTACATGGGAAATCTTTGTCCTTTCCACTCAATATTGCTGTGAACCTCCCAAAGGAATAGATTTATTAAAATATTTTTAAAAGAAAGAACAGATGAATGGATGGATAATAATAATCTCTCTGAGTATCTTAAATATTTTTGGTAACTCAAAAAAAACTGAAGATATTTTAATCTTATCTAAAATCATATTTTTGGAAAGTTAGAGCTTCATTTGTATCAGCTATGCTTAGTTTTTAGAAGTGGCAGAAATTTAATTGTGATCAGTTATATTCATCTCTAAGAAACGCTAGCACTGAAACTGCCACACGAGGAAATTGTTAGAAAAAGCAGTGTTCCCACAAGGCAGACACATGTGAAAGTAAAAAGCAAAGCTCCAGGGTAAGGAATTTTATTTGTTAATCCTTCAAATGTCAGGCTTGTTTTTAACAGTCAGCTGCATGTTGGTGTAAACATGCAGTCATTCATTCAGTTAGGTTTCTAGAACTTACTGGGCCACCTACCATGTGTGAGGTTTGGCTTGGATCCAACACTAACAGTAAAGACGACATGGTCCTTGCCATCAGCAGGCTCGTAGTCTGAGGCTAGGTGAACATGAGGACAAGCAATGCAATGGGTCGGTTCCAGAGGAGGCATGGACAATATGGAATCAGAGAACTCATTCATTCCTTCAATAAGTAAGTAAGTAAGTATCTGTAGGTTCCATAGTATGTGAAAGACACTCTCACCGTGTCAGGGATACACCCATGAAGCAGATCAGTAATCCCGGTCCTCTTGAATCCAGTAGGCTTCTGCTCATTATGGTTGCAAGAAGCATTGGGCTGGGTCTTGAAGACTGAGAAGTATTTATGGAGACATCCAATGTGAAACGGGTGTCCCAGAAGGAGGGGTATCCTGTGCACTCGGGAGGCTCAGTGCCTTTGTGGAGAGAATGTTGGCACGTGGCTCTGGGGACTCCATCTCAACACTGAAGGGCTCTACCTTCAACCCTCACGAAGAGATTGATGAGAGAAGCCCTTATTATGGGTGATGATGGGATATTTTCTGTAAAGAAGGTCTATGCCCAGATCTGTTGCCTGCTGACATCTCACAGATGGGCTGACATTTTAGGACATCTGATTTATTTCCTTTTAATCATGGCTTACAGGCTTCTCAAAAATATATGCAGATCTGTTTTTAGAAAGCTGAGGTCTCTAAGCTTGGCCTTTCATTTTAGCCCTCATCTTAGGTCCTTAATTATTGATTTTTAACATGATTTTTTTCATTCCAAGAAAAAGATTTACAACCAAACTCAGGTGTCAGGGACACGAAGTTTCCTTTGGTCTCAGAACCTAAGTGAATATATGGACAGATATTAATCTATTAGCTTACCTGTTGTTGGAACGGATCCTCATTTCAAGGGTAATCAAATCTAAAATTCCCTGTTAATATAATTATGTCCTTAGAATTTTCTCGAGACATTTTGAGGGGCTAGAATATTTTTGTGAGACTCTTACTCTCTTAACGTGATTTGTAGTGCAGGTAATATCAAATGCCACTCATTTTTCTCTACATAACTAGAAAATTGAAACAACCAGAATCCCCACTGCCCAATCTTCCCCATCTTCTGCTTTCTCAATGAAGAAGCAATGGGTAAGTCAAAAACTCTCACTAGAGAGTTATTCCTAAGAATACTTTCCTGCATGTCCTCTTCAGCCTCATCGACTGCATCTCCTGCTTTGGAGAATCATCCAGAAGCCATGTAGTTAATGTTGATCCTTGAGTACCGTAAGGTCATGGGAGGCCTCTGAGTCACCACACGCTTAATCTCGAGCAGGCTGCCGTTAGTCATCTGTGTATTTCATTGTGTTCTAATTCTTTAAAAATTAGTGGTTCCCTGTGGGGAAAGTGATTCTCATTCAAACAGAAGAAGAGGCTAAATATGGTGGAGTACATTTGCAACTGAGAGAACACCTACCGGCTGAAAAGTACTTATTCCAATTAGCCACTAAACTAAGAGCTAAACTGGTAGCTAATTGGGTAATAGCCAGTAGACGTACCCAGGGTGCTTTTCTGTCTGAACAACTTGGTGAGCAATTGAGTATTACGTGCTGATTAGTCTGAGTATGTTGGGTGCTTTTTAAACTCAGATGAAATTGTATTTTTATTCTTGAGAAATTACTGTCTTCCTTCTGGGTTCCTAAGACAAGAGTCAGACCCAAAACAAGAGGAGGCCAAGTGCTCAGCGCCCTGCTCTCTCCCTAAAATACGGGCTCTTGTGAGCTCAGAAAATACCACTGAGGCCACGTGCAATAGGCGTGGATGTGGGGGAGGCCTACCAGAGGGTGGAGAAGCACTGGGGACCGCTAACAAAGAAGGAGGACTTTTTAATTTTTTCAAAGATTTTATTTATTTATTTGACAGAGAGAGAGAGATCACAAGTAGGCAGAGAGGCAGGCAGAGGGGTGGGGGGGCGGGTGGAAGCAGGCTCCCCGCTGAGCAGAGAGCTGGGATGCGGGGCTCGATCCCAGGACCCTGAGATCATGACCTGAGCTGAAGACAGAGGCTTAACCCACTGAGCCACCCAGGTGCCCCAGGAGGACTTTTTTAAAGGGCCACATAGACCTTGACCCCAAAACGTGGACCCAAGGAACACAGCGGACGCCAGCGTTCATATCAGCAGACAGCCGTTCTATGTGCCCTGTTGCAGAAAGTGCCAGTTGCTCACCAGTCTTTTTTAATTTTGTTTCTCCAACTATTCCCCAAGCCAATATTACCTGAACGCCTTTCTTTCTGGAAGTTATAAACCAAGGCGAGAAAAGTGGCCTTGTTTGTTGTGTCTCTTCGTTTGTCTGGCGTGAATACACACCGCCTTTAGGAAGAGGGAGAAGTTGTTTGTAATTTTAAACATTTTAAATCCCTGGTGTGGGGGGGGGGCTCTCAGATCGGTCATTGTCATTTATTTATGTTTCCTTCCAGGCTTTGCCAATTCACACATAATTTCTTTGTGAGTCTAATCACATGCAGATGCAGTGCCATTCTGCTGCTTCAAAGCATTGTTGTACATGAAAAACAGGCACCAGAGACCTTCTGTGTTGTGAGCCTGGGTAACCCCCCCCCCCCCCCCCCCCCCAGCTGATGCAACTCTCTCTGGGACGGGTGGGCCTCAGTAGAGCCTGTTCTCACCTGTCCCGCAGTCTCCTGATAGCGGTTCGGATGATGAGGTGGCAGTGTACGTTTCTTTGTTCTTTTGCGCGTGAAAACGTATAGTTTGTTAATAGCACTGTAAATTATTTGGAAGAAGGAGTCTGCTCAGTGGAAAAGAAGCGTGAATAGGTTTAGATTTTTATGGGGCTGAATCAGCCAAATCAAACACAGGCTTTCCCGAGGCTTCCAAGTTTTTAATGGAAACTCACGCTCTTCAGAACTTTGCTGCCTAATTATAATTCATGCCTTTTGCAGATACATTACAGGGTGGACCAAAAGGAAAATGTTAGCCACATTCACTTGTGATTTCTCTTGTGTGACCGTGGAGCGCCAACTGCATACGTCCGACGGCCTGGTGCTCGTAAAGACACGGGCCAGATCCTGGCAGGCTGGACCCCTTCGGTAGGAAGGTGGATAGACTTACAGTATCACAAATACGAACAGCGTGTTGGGCTGCAGATCTAGCCTTCCTTATGTGGTTGTACATAATTCGCAGTGTCAGAATTTAATTGAAAAGTCCCCTGGGAACCATAACCCCAAACCAACTCCTATCATTATCGTTATCAGAGAGGTCTTTTTGAAAGATTTTGCCTAGATTTTCTTTTAAAGACTTTTTCCTTTTTTTCTTTCTTTCCTTTTTTTTTTCTTTTTCTTTTTTTTTAAACAGGTCTAACCGGCATCAAGGGAGAAAAAGGAAATCCAGGCATCGGAACCCAAGGTCCAAGAGGTCCCCCGGGACCAGCAGGTAAATCTTCCTACCTAACAGGAAACTGCAAGATGGAAATCCTAATGTTTTATATTCACGTGACATCACCGATGAGGAAAATGGCCTTGTTACATCCTGTATCTGACGGAAATGGCTGTTTTTCTCACTCATTTTATTGGAAGGCCAGTTGTTTAGTGACGATCCCCCCAGTACAGAAGCCTCAAAGGCTTCTAGCATATTCTGGGATCCTATTGGCTTCATGAGTTAGGCCGTGCTAGGCTATGCTGTAGTAAGAAATCAATCCCAAACACTTAGTAGATTGACATGATAAGGGTTTATTTTATAGTCCCCCAAACTTTGATGTGGGTAAGGTGGCTTTCCCCCATGTTGGAACAAAAGGCCTCCAGGAAAAAGATAAAGGAGGCACACTGGCTTTCACCTTCCTCAAAGGGCAATGACCTACATCACAGTGAGGCCTATTTCACTGACTGGGACCAGCCACAATGTCTCCGTTGAACCACATGGGAGGCTTCAAATACAGAGGAACATGTGGATGTTTGAGAAACACTCAGAGTTTCTGCCACCATGGCCGTCTTACTGGATGAGTTTCATGTCAGTTTTGGGTTTTGTGTATATTACTGTGTGCTTTTACGGTGATCTCTGGATTATCATCCTCGTTATTAGAATGGCAAGTTTCCAGTCCTGTTGGACATTTATAATCTGGTTTTAGCCACATCAAATCGAATACGTTATACATTTTTTTCTTTCCATTCTAATAGTGATTTTGGAAAGTACTTTTCCTGGGAGGGATTCCTAATGGAAAAGAGTCACTTTGAGCATAAGTGCTCCTATCATTAGAGCTTGTGTGAGGGGCTGATCTAGCATCACGTGTTACGCAGAAAGGATGGTTGGTGAGCATAGACTGAAGGGGACTGAACCTACTTCGAGCAGCAATGCTTTTCAAATACAAGGCGACACTTGTTTCTCATTTTCAGTAGAACTAGAAATGAAGAGTTCATCTCCACTAGAGTTGAAGAATCTCATTTTTAGGTGAAGAATGCCTTTTCCAACACTGCTGGAATCTAGGCCTAAAAGCAAACGTTAAAGACACCCAGCCTGATAAACTTCCTAAAATCACAAAATTTTCAATCTCCTATTTTCACTCAATCTAAGTGCTCCTTGATATAAGGTAGCCTAAAGAAATTTTGGATCAGTATTTTTAGGTCTGATTTCAGACTTTGCCTTTTTCTCTTGCGGGATAATTTCTTTCCCACTCAGGCTAACGTAATTCAATTACCTGGGGCCAGAAAGCAGGACAGATTATGAGGCTGAGATTGAGTGTGTTTGCGTGCACACGTGGGTGTGCTTATCCAGCAAATCCAATTGAGGAATAAAAACCTCAATGTGCAGAGAGAGACATCTCATCCTAACTGTCAAGATGTGTGAGGTGGCTTCTCTTAAGGGTTAGTTTCCTTCTTGGTAGTCTCAAAACTCACCCTGTGATGGTCAAAGACCAACTGTTTTCCTTTGTGGGTGCTTCTTAGGGCCTTCAGGGGAGAGTCGGCCCGGAAGCCCCGGGCCCCCTGGCTCTCCTGGACCCAGGGGTCCACCTGGTCACCTGGGGGTACCTGGACCACAGGGTCCTTCTGGCCAGCCTGGATACTGCGACCCTTCTTCGTGTTCTGCCTACGGGGTAGGAGGTAAGTGCCAGCCCCTCGTGGGCTTTGAGCAGTGTCTCGCTATGATTAGAACTAAAATGATGAGGGTGCAGTGAAAAGTAGACTAATTATGGCAGGGGAGCCAAACTTGAATGCTTCGATACCTTAAATTATCCAGAGACCTCTTCTATAAAGTGCACGTTACTATCGAAGCTATCCCTGCAAAAGCCTTAAGAGGAAAATGAAAATAACAACAATTAAATCTTCCTTGTTTACAAATGGCAGTCCACACTAACTTGGCCTCCAACCTCATACTTGGTCATTGGGGGACATGTTAGAACTTTCTGGGTTACTGCTGTGGTGTGGTCCTATTTCACTCATGCTTTGGAAAAGCCTCGAACCTGGGACTTCCCCCTAATGTGGAGGGCCCCTCAGAATCTTTTGGGTGACATTCTGCCCACCACATACCCACCATTTTCGGTGACCAAAGATAATGTTAAGAAGAAACAAGAGTGACCATGCCTGTCCCTGCTGCATTACTAACTCCTGGCCTGAGATTGTGAAAGATAATGCTTCCTAAAAACATCTGCAGCCTGCATGTCGGCGAGTTGTGCAATGGGACATTTTCTGACATAGTCACTCTTGGAAGCATCAAGAGAGATGCTCAGAGACCGCTTTGGGGCAATAAACTTCTTAGTTAAAGAATTTAAGTGTTCTGCTTTAGGAGAAATTTAACCTTATTTTCCAGAGGAACTGGTCGAGAGTTTTGCTGATGTGTTTTTCTCTGTTCATCTCTTCCCTCCCTGTTCTCTCAAATCTCCCTGTCCCTTATTAAGATCTGATCCCTTACAATGATTACCAGCACTGAGGTGGAGCTCTTCCACTCTGATTCCATGGGCCTGGGCAATTGGCTACGGATCCAGAACTGTCCCGTTGACCACCGCCCCCCCCCAAGCCCCTGCCCCTAACCATGGGCACTCTGCTTCCCTGCCTCACCTGCTTCCTTACCTGTTCACTGTCACGTCTCTTGCCCTTCCTGCTCCCAACACATACACTGATAATACTGGAACTTAACCAAATCACAAGTGTCCATCGTAATAGGAACTGACAGCTCTGTATCCTTCTGGATCTTTCTGGATGTCGGTCTGTGACTGTGTACCAAGAATTTATCCCCAGCTTTTCTGTGTGTAATAGCTGTTTAAATATGCCTTCTTCTCTTTCCTGTCCCCACACAAGATTGACGGGCACGCTCCTCCCCCATCACCCTCCTCTCCATCCTCCTCTAATGTCCTCCCTTCCCAACTGTCCCCTTGGTGATGGGTTTCTAACACGAGATCAGTTTTAAAAATTTATTTTTCTGTTATAATTCTGCTGAGATTCAGGGTTCCTTTTGTAAATAAAACACATACTATATTTAAGCAGTTGGCCATGATTCTAGTTTTCTAACCATTGCTGTAACAGGTCTGTCCCTTCCTTTGCTAACCATCTGAAACCTCACGGGGGAAGGCACAGGCGGCGTGGTGGGTAACGGGAGCTACTGCTTTCTACCTAAGCAGGCTTTCTCTCTCGTTTATTGACCAAATCTGTGTCTCTTATGGACCCATATGAGGGGAGAATATCAATTTATGGTTCCTGGGTCCCATCAAGTCCCCACCCCACTCTTCCTCTCTAGCTCCCCATCCTGATCAACCGGAATTCACTCCTGTCCAAGATGAGCTAGAAGCCATGGAACTGTGGGGCTCAGGCATCTGATCGCCCTAGGACAAATTTGGAGACGAACCTCAAGAACTCCTAGAGAAACTTATTCTAGAAGAATGTCGTTATGTGGTTTGTATGCTACCTTTGGGGGGCTTGTCTCACCAGCCTAAATTTCCTTGGACATTGTTAATATTGGTATTATTAGCAAAAAAAATTATATTTTAAAAAATCCCCTTCATCTATGACACCACAGGATTTATTTCTCCCTGTTATTTTAATGGCGTGCCAGATTATTTGTTTTTCCAGAGAAGAGCGTTCAAAGGAAAATTGGCAAAAAAAAAAAAAAATTTGAACTCTGGAATCTTTTCTGTGTTAGATGATCTCAAGTCCTAAAATGCATCAAGACAGCTATGATTGTATTCATAGGAAATGGGGCCCTAGGAGAATAAGAATTTAAAGAGATCCAAAGATTATGCCATTTATCCCTAACTCCTGTGGCCTTTCTGAAAAGAATGGATATTATTGGAGAAACTACCTCTTGATTAACTGATCTATCCAGCTCTGAGATCACTCGGTACCTCGTTTTACTGGTGTCTAAGAATATGTATCAGAATACAGCCTCTCTGAGTTTGGTGATTTTAAAAATAGATTTAGTATTCTCAGTGGCTTGACATGTAAAATAGTGACTTTCCACCAGTTCTGATGCAAAGAGATACAATTTTGATGAATGACTCATCCAGCGGTACTCCAAGGCTTGCCCTCTTTATCTACATGGATTACTTTGTACATGCAGATACTTTTTTTGCAAACCCATTTCCATTCTCTTTTATAAGCAAATAAAAATTTAAAACAACATATGTGGATTATTTTTATTGCATTAATGTCACCCTGTACTTCTATAGTCTCAGCTGAGTTTCATTTTATTTTTTAAAAGGTTTTTTTAATTTATTCACTTGAGAGACAAACACAGAGAGAGCACAAACACAGGGAGAAGCAGAGAGAGGGAGAGGGAGAAGAGACCCCCGCTGAGCTGGAGGCCCGACATGAGGCTCCATCCCAGGACCTAGAGATCATCACCTGAGTCAAAGGCAGACACTTGACCGTGTGAGCCACCCATGCACCCCAGTCTTAGCTGAGTTTTAACCAGAAAAACAACAGTTGGCTTCCTTTAGACAGGTATTCAAATTTTCATTCATTCATTCCTTTACTCATTCATTCTGAGTGTAGTAAGAAGCGTAACAGAAGAAGCGGTTGATTTGGGCCAAAGAGACTGGTAGAATTTTTTTTTAAGATTTTATGTTATTTATTTGAGAGAGAGAGAAAGAGAAGGAGCACGGAGAGGGGCAATGGGAGAGGGAGAAGCAGACTCCCCGCTGAGCAGGGAGCCCAAAGTCTCTGTACCCCGGGATCATGACTGGAGCCGAAGGCATTATCTTTACCAACTGAGACACCCAGGCACCCCAAGACTGGTAGAATTTTATGACTCATATATAACCCACCAGAAAATGCAAGACTGGTGCTAAATAAATGTTCTCCAATGATTTACCAACAGTTGACTGAAGAGCCATCTTTTTTCTAGTATTAGGAAGAACCTGAAAAACTCTAGAAAGGAAGAAAGGAAATGAGATTGAACCCAACAAGCTCTAACACCTGAACTATAATATATCCTTTGCTCACAAAGGAGGAAAAATCTAGATACTTGAGAAAGATTTCGGTTCTATTATTTGCTTGTGGAAAATAAGATGGAAGAGAATCGTAAATTTAGTATGCTTAGTATGCTCCTTTGCCTGGAGCATCTCCCTAGGAATAGATAATTTTAAAGAGTAGAAATGGGGTTACTTATAACCAGAAGTTGGATTCTTCCAGGATCAGTAAGGTCTTCTGACCTTCTTTGGTTTCCTTCACTAAACAGATCTGATTTAAAACCTTTCCAGCCAAAGGATTCAAACAGTCAGTTCTAGTTATGTGCCTTTGGGGATTCAGCAAACAATTTTTTGGTGCCTTTGCAGGAAATGAAAGAAGACTGTGAGCAGATAACCAACAGCTGTTCCATTTTAGTTATGGCAAATCATTCCACATGTAGGAAGAAGGACTGATGAGATGGAAAGCTTGCACAAGGTTGGTCAGGATGACTAGAGCCAGAATCACTTGAGAGAACTCCTCTGTAAAAGACTAGGGTATGTCATTAGTCACTTCATACCTTTGTGTTAGATTTCTTAGTCTTTTAACAGGTGAGTAGAGAGAATTTTCTGGTGTGCTTGGCTCTTGGAAACAACTAGTCTAATATCGTGCCACAGAGAGGACTCTCAAAGTCTGTAATAAATGGTGAAGTATAAACCAGCATGGGTTCTAATCCATTCGTATCATTCTTGAGTTGTGCAGATACTTGGCTTTGATTTTACTGGATGGTCTAAATCTGTTTATTTTAGCTAGAGGAAGGTTCCATTTGTTTGGAATGTGTCATCCCTTGGACCCAGTATTTCAGATTTCTGTTGAGTGAAATGTTCAAAATAAAAGGTGCAACTCAGATTCAGGACTTTGGTGGTTACAGTAGATTGCCTTGTGAAAAGCTGATTTTGAAATGCATTTTTATTGACTTACCTATTTTGGCAGGAATATACTTATATCTTAATTTATAGTTTATCCCATTTCTGAAAGTAAGAAAGCATCATCTCATATAAAGAGCATTTATTACTTTTCAGAATTCTCATCACTTCGGTTAGAAACGCTCAATGCCTTGAGAAATAGTCCTTTTAGGGTAGTATCTTGTATTCAGGAAAACCTCAATTTAATTGCAGGACAATACTCCCTCTCTCTCCTACCTCCTCTGCCCTCTCCATCCTCTCCTAACTAATCTTGCTGTGTACTAGGAGCTGTTTTCGTTCTTAGGATTAAAAACACTAATAAGAAAAATGTGGGCTTGTCCTCGTGGAGCTTCCTTTCTAGTGCTAGAGAAAGACAGGAAATGAGTGAATCAAGAAACAAAATGAATCTCAAATTGTGTCGGATAGTATGAAAGACACAGGAAAAGTGCTGAGAACGGAATATGAAGAGGATATCAGGGCACATCTGCTTCTGTCTGGGGGGACAGAGACAGCCTCTGTGAGGGGCTAATGTTTAAGTTGAGACATGAAGCTAAGAAAAGGCTTGGGAGGAGAGTCCAAACCCAGATCTCGTCACATACACAGGCCCTTTGTCAGAAAGGTGCTTTCAAGTTCAATGAGCTAAAAGGGTAGCGTGGCAGGAGAGTGAACAAGATAAGGCTGACACCAGAGTAATGTAGGCAATGGGCCAGGTAATGATTTCGATTTGAGGCCGTCACTAACTTAAACTATACACATGATCACATCAGCCCTCTGCTGAAACCCATCAATTGTTTCTCGTGGAACTTCAAATCTCAGTCACTAACTGGCACAATGCCTACCTTGCTTTGGTCTCCAGCTTTATCTTGTCTCCGACAAAAGCAGTGTGGAACAAGGATGAGCCAGGACGTGGAGGACAGTTTCCCTGCTCTCTTCTGTAGCCAAGAAGTAGATGCATATTGTGTTAAGCTCTTGAGACATTAGGACCTGGAAGAGCCATGTTGCTGAACTTCCCTTCTGAAGCTGCCATTGAGCAGTTACTCTAGGCCAGGCCTACTCCAAGGGCTTTAAAGTCGAACCAGTGAGGTTGGGTTCTACTCTGCTGCGGTAACAACAATTTCTTCGATACTTCCATACCAACATGTACCTCCATGATTGCCAAAAGAAGAGAAGAGAGGCCGTGGAGAATCATCTCCCCTACCTTCCTCCGGAAGTGACACACGTGACTTCCACTCACATTTTATTGGTCTATGAAAATCGCATGAACTCTGTGAACTTCATCAGGGTGAAGTATAATTTTCCCACATGCTAGGAAGAAGCACCACAAGAACCAGAAATATTGGTGAGAAGCAATAAAAGCTACTCCTTAGGTTTTAATCATTTGATCATCACTGCAACCAAAGAGCTGGTTCACTGTTGTCTTGATTGTCCTGGTGAAGAGACAGCAGCACAGAAAAGTCAAGTTACTTACCTGAGAACACACAGCTAGAAAATCAAGTGTAGACATTCTGACTCAAAGTATCCCCTCTTAATCTCTAGGCTACTGTGCCTCCACATAGTGGTAATTCTTACACTTTAATGGCAAAAAGGGATGGAGATAGGGCTTATTCAAATACGGATTCCTGGGCCCTGAGGAATCCCCAAAGACTGTGCTTCAATAGTCTGGGTTAGAAACTCTACATTTTTTTTTTTAAAGATTTTATTTATTTATTTGACAGACAGAGATCACGAGTAGGCAGAGAGGCAGGCAGAGAGAGAGAGATGAGGAAGCAGGCTCCCAGCTGAGCAGAGAGCCCGATGCGGGGCTCGATCCCAGGACCCTGGAATCATGACCTGAGCCGAAGGCAGAGGCTTTAACCCACTGAGCCACCCAGGCGCCCCTGCATTTTTTTTTTTTTAAACCAAGCACCTCAGGGAGCTACAGTTTGAGAAACACTATTTTGACATCCTTCTGGTTGCACAATGGACAATGGGTTGGTTGGAGGAGATCACAGTAGATGAGGCAACATGAGTCACACCATGGTCATGGTCAGACGAAAATTTGTGGAGGACTGAACCAGAGTGGTGGGATTGACAAGACTTGTTAGAAATGGAGACGAGGGGGGAGGGACGTGACTAGGATAACCCAGGTGTCTGGCATAGGTGACTGGAAGAGGGAGACATCCATCCCCCCGAGAACCGCAGATCTGGGGCAGGGGAGGTGGAAGACTTCGGTTTAGCAGAGAAACTGAGAGTGAAGTGCTAAGTAGGAGATTTGGAGCTTCAGAGAGTCATCGGGGTCAGGGACATATACTGCAGGGTCATGGACATGTAGGTAGCATTTAAAGGCCACAGGAATGAACGAGATCCCCTGGAGATTTTTCCCCATCCTTCTCCCCCTCTTTCATTTTTGTTTACACAGACTCTTCAACCTGCTTTTTTCCTGTTCTCTCTTGAAATATATCTTTCAGCCCATTAGTCTCCAAACTACAGCCACAAGGAACTAGTTGCAAAACTCCTGATGCATGTTCTCTATTGTTTCTCTTTGACTCCTTGTCTATTTTCCCCCCACTTGGAAAGCCCTTTTCTGCCCCACCTCAGTTTAAATGACATACTTATATTTATACTCAACCTCCAAAACTCACCCAGGTTCCTCTTCCAATACGAAGCCTTCCCTGAAACCTACCGTGACCATCTGGACAACCTTGACAACCATGACCCCACAGTCTCCTTTTCTAGTCAGTTCTTTAACCTCTGTGCCCCCATATTATTCGTGTGCGTTCTCTCGGAGTTCTTCAACTGCCTGCAGTTGAAGATGCTTAGCACTTGACAGCTGCTCAGTAAATGTCTGTAGAATCATTTCATCCTGGCACAGTTTTATTTATAACCTGCCTGCAGTAAGAAGAGTTTTCTCTCTATATCAGTGATAACATCTGGGAGACAGGAATAATGTCTAGGAACAAATGATCAGCTTCTATAGGGACTTGCAAATTGAGATCCAGTAAGTATTTCAGAATCCGAGGAAGAGATAAATAAGTCATGTCTTCCTGTAAATCTAGTCATTCGTGGGCTCATGGGCTCAACCATCTCTCTGTGCACACAAGCATGCATCCACCCATCCATCAGATTTGAAATTAGTATCTGCCATGGGTTCAGCCATGGACTGGGGTGATGGAGAAGAAAAGATGAATATGGAGTCATAGGAGCTTCCTCGCCTCCTGCTGGAACTGGAAGCAAGTAAGCTCATTTGTATCAGATTGTGGAAGATCTAGCCCAGGCTAACGTGTTCGGATTTCTGGCTGATAGCAGTAGGAAACCAGTGGGCACCTAAGCAAATGAACCATCTGGTTGTGCTTATTTTTTGGAGGCAAAATTTTGATAGAGTGTGTGTGATCTTCCCTGGTGTCAGGGAAGATCAAGGAAGGAAAAAGACATTCACTGAAGACTTCCCATTTGCTAGCTTCTGTTCTAGGTACCTTATATTAAGTTGATTTGCACAAGTTACCCCAAGTATTCTCTTTTTACAAAGGATCATGTAAGGTAAGTAGCACATCCAATGTTACACGCATACATAAAAAAGGCAAAGAAGGGATTCAAATCTGGTTGCCGCCATAGCTGGGCCCCTTCCCTGTGTATCCCGTGCTGTCTGTTGCTATAGATCAGATGGTGAGGGCCTGCCCCCCACAGCCTGCAAACGGGAACAGGAGAAGGGGCCAGCTTTGAGAACTGAGTCTGATGAGCAGAACTTGATGATTGATGGGATAAGGGGGGACAGTCACAGGCAGAAGGTAAGAATGGCTTCAAGATCTTAAGTTTGGGAGATGGCGCAAAGGGTAATATCACTACATGGGATAGAAACTTGAGGAAAAAGAATAACTTCAGCATGGCACATTGGCTTTTGAGGTTTTTTTGCATTTTCCAGAGTAAGTACAATATGAGCAGACAACAGTGATTTAAGAAGGACAAAACAGGGTGGGATGACTTGGGATGACTAATTTAAACTACAACAGCCGGGCAGGACTTAATCTCCTTGGGCTGTCCCCAACAGAAAGGCTGTTCAGATGCAGAGTGAAGGTTTCCAAGGTGTGAACCAAAATCTTTAGTTCAAAAAAAATCACAATGTCATATTCTGATTTGATGTGGCCTTGGAAACACTGACGTAAAAGATTCATTTGTGCTGGACAAGCTCAGAGTTCAGAGAATTCCTTTGCTACAAAGTCCGGGTTCTTCTTGACTCTTTAGAATTACTCTGTCACTAAGAAAAATTAACTACAGGAATGAACTTGCAATAATTTTACATTATGTATCAGACTGAGTAATTTGATTACACATGTGGCTGATACAAGATATTCACCTGTATTGTTAAATGAAAAAAAGAAAATTCCTGAACAGTATGTATGTTATTTATTATTCTGCTCATCTATCCATAATGGAAGATTGGGGTGAATAGACTGCAGACACTTAGCCATGGTTATGTCCTGTGTATAGGATTTGGGGGAGCTTTGTTTTTTAAGTAAAGTATTAATTTCACTGAAATGCTAACTTTTGACAATACCGTGCAACAAACATGTGCTCTCGGAAGCTTAATACTTTACAGGAAAATCACAAAAGATTTTAAAACAAAATTCTGCTTTATAAAAACTTCTCCTTAATATCCTCTTCATAACTAATGACTTGGAATAGATGAAAAATGAGTCATTTTGGACTATTTAGAAAGATCGTAGGCAACGATAATTTTAAAAGCAGAATTAAAGGGGCAGGAGGCTAAATGCATTACCAGGAGTAGTGGAATGATTTGCTTGTTTTGGTAGCATTTGTAAATGCATAAACGTTGGTAATGATTTTTTTTTTCTCTGTATCTTGCTAAGTAATAAAAAACACATGCTGGCATGACTTGCCATATTTTGTTAGTTGTTTGTTTCTTTGTTTAATTGCATTTCATCTCACTGATTAGAAAAGATCTATGATCCATGTGGTGAAATTCAGCTTCATTAACTTAGGCTAAATGAAGTTTTATAATGAAATCCAGGGAAGTAAACATACCTTTTTTTTCAGATCTAAAATGAATGTCGTTGGTAACAGAGCAAAACTAAGTGAGCCCAACAGCAAAGAGAAGTATAATTACTGAAGACATTTATCTCCATTTTTCATTCTCCTGTCATCTGGCCCAAATCAGTGAATCCTGATGAAATTGTATCCCTGTTATGCACTAAAAACCATGTCACAAAATCATTAACCAGCTCAGCTTTCACTGTGAGGAATCATTTTTATGTGGATGTGTTACTGACTAGATGTACTGAAGAGAAGTCAGTTCTTAGAAAATGCATGTGTTTTCACTCTACCTGTCCTTTCTCGCGTCCTGCTCACAAAATACCCGTGAACTGGCAAGTTTGGAGGCCAACAGGATTAGACTTCACAAACTGAGTTCTTTTTTTGCACATTCCAGCTATCCTATTTGGACACCCCCAGTAGAGGGCTTGCTAACTAAATCTCCGTTGTCCATTGGCTGCCTGCTCATGTCCTTGGAGCACAGCTAATGGGTTCTACTCCATTGTCAAGTGTGAGCATGTTTTATCAAGCCAGGATGGAGCCACAGCTCTCGAGCAACGGAAAAGCTGGAAAGAAAACAGATACTACTCAAAAACTGGTTGTGCAGGGAGCAGTAACCTGTCCATAGTCTATAGCTTTGGGGAGGTTTACTTTTCTTCTCCTGAAATATCTACCATTCTGTAGGTGGGTGTTTTCTAAAGGAATTGGAAATAAACCTGCATGGCTGAAGATAGCGTTCAAGGATGGGGAGTGATCTAAGGGACCGTAAACCCAGCAGCTTGGCGGTGTGGAAATAGGCTGATGGCTTCTATCATCATATTTCTAGACAGCAGAATAATGATGTTTATGCTTACCAGAAAGACCGTGGCTTGGACACCATTTTTGAATCTTGACATTTATTTGGTTTTTGAATTTTTATTCCTATCAAAGCAAGGCCTGACTACAGCAAAGGCAAGTGTATCTGGAAGCGGTCACCTGTTTTGTTACTTGTTAAGGATTATATTATCTTGGACTTCTTGTCCACACATTCTTTCCTTAACTGATTAAAGTCAAGATTTCTTACCTTCGTGACTCTAGTATCACCAGACACTTATATTGAATGTACCGATTATTTCCTACTGGCTAGCTTCTGCCAAAACTCGGTTCTCTTCTTCTTGAGTACGAAGTAGATTTTTATTGCCCAGACCCCCTCAGTGTGGCTATATAACATGTTCTCAACCAATGAAATGTATATGTGACTTCTGAGTCAAGGGAGTTAAGATGTGTGTGTGTCTCGTCTACTTGCTTTTTTCCCATTTGCTACCTGAATGCAGAGGACTCCAAGGTCTTTTAGGAGGCTGGAGTCATAAGATGGAAGGTGTTTGGGTTCCAGAATGACTTTGCGAAAGGCCAGCGACTGATTAGGAACATCTGCATTACATTGTTACATGACCAAGAAATAAACTTTTATAGAGTAACAACAGCCCAGAAATATGTGTGTGTGTTACATTAGCTAGCCTTACTGTAGCTAATATAGCTGCCATTACTCATGCCATAAATATTTATTATAGGCTATGGGTCTATTATGTGCCAGATGCTCTTTTAGGGGATTCCATGAGCCACACACTGTGTTAGGTGCTGGGATACACAAAAGAAAAGACACACTCTCTGCTTTGTAAGCTCAACTCATCAACGGAGCAATAAACTGTTACAGCACAATAAGACAGTGGTTATGTTGGATGTATTAACGTGGGGCAGAGATAGCAAGGGAGAAGAAATACTTAAGAGTGCCTGGAAAGAACAGAGGTATGAGCATTGGTGGAAATAGGATTGGTAGAGGAGAACTGGGGAGAGTTTACTCCGTGGCATAGAGACGTGAGGACATGCTTGTTTGGCAATTACCGATGGTTAAGAAGGACAGGAATGCAAAGTCTTGCAATAGAAGTAGGCAGAAATGAGAATGAAGAGATGGACTTAGAAAAATCTGACAGAGTCTTATAGACATTATAAGGTGTGGGGATTTTAGGCCAGGTGGTAGGGACTCACCAGATTAGTTTGGTTTGGGACCTCTGTGTTAGAAGTATCTATTTGGCTTCAATGTAAGGATGGATTTTGGTATGTGCTGGCTTGGGTTCTTTTGAATGAAACAAGGATTTTGGGGCAGGTAGATTATTTGGGAGATGATCTCAAGAGCAAGCAATGAAGTGCAGGGCAAATGAGACAGGGAACAGGGAAAGCCAATATAAAGATATATAGTCAGGGTCACCATTGTAGGCTGTGGGGATTCTGTTCCTTCATGTCCTTTGAGGAGTGGAAGACCACTTTTTAGAACTGTCTCCAGAGGGTGGGAGGCTGAAGCTTTCCTCCTCTGACTCCCTGTGTCCCACTGGTTGAGCCTTGGTTTTGGGGGTATTAACTTCTAACTTTGGGGACTGTCTTTGCATGACAGTACTTTGAGACAGAAAGTAGAAGTTTCTAGCATACTCATGAGATAAGATGTTGCCAGCAGGGCTGAGTCTGAACTCGCAGAACTATCCACCACAAGTCTGGCTAAGCCACAGGTGAGCAGAAGAGGTATGTAATGTGAGGGCAGAAATGTGAGTCTGGGAGACAAGTTAGGAACCACTGTGATTTGCCCATTACTATGTACATTTGAACTCTGGGAATGTGTTTATGGCACAACAACGATATCTCCCTGGCATATTTCAAGCACATGGAATACATGAGCAAGATAGACACACAAAAATCACTCTTTCATTTGAGCTTGTATTCTAGTGAGAATGACAGAAAATAAATAATAAACTTCATAAGGAAGTAAATGACACACGCATAGGAAGAATGGGTTATGGAAAAGTAAAGGTAAGAGGACTGAAAGATTGAGGGTGAGAAGGGAGAGGGCTATCGTCAAATAAGGTGGTCAGAGTAGACTTCATGAGTACTGACATTTGAGCAAAGACCTGAAGAACGGAGAGGAGTAAGCCCAGGGGATAGATCTGGAGGAAGAGACTTCCTGGCAGTGGAAATGGCGAGAACATAGATGCCCTCGGTGAGAAGATGCCTCAAGTATTCCAGAAGCATTGAGGAAGCGTGACCAAGCAGCAGGAGCAGAAGAAGAATTGCAGGAGGTAAGATGAGAGTGATCACTGGGGGCCAGACTGCATCCTGGCCTATGCGCCGTGGTGTAAATGTTGGCTTTAATTCTGAGATAAATAGTGTGGAGATCATATGAGACCTTCTTGAAGCAATTTTGGTAGAATGTCAAAGGCAAAAGCTTGAGAAAATTGAAGAGAAAAAGATGTGCTAAAAGAAATGGAGATAGCGAATATATCCCACTCTTTGGATGAGTCTTGGTGCAAAAAGGAGCAAAGAAATAGGAGAGGGTGTGGTACAAAAGCGGGGTCAAGAAAAACATATATGTATTTTTTACTCTCTTAAGAAGACTCAAGTTTGTTTCCTTTTCCTCCTTATTTCACCGTCTTGGCATTCTGGGGTGAGGGAAGCCGCAGGCGAGTGCTCAAGGTTTGGTTAAAGGGGCAGAGTGGATCACCTCTTAACTTCCCACTTTTCCAATCTGTCAAAAATCCTGCTAGCTCTGGCTTAAAAACCACAGAATCCGACATCTTCTTCCCTTTGCACTTTGGGTAAATTGTATATAAAATACAAATATATAAAATATCCACTTTCCCACCCACTTCCTCTATCTCCAAGGTAGCAAAATACCTCCCAATCCCTTGACTTCGCCTTGGAAGACATCAGCCAGCATGAGACACAGGCATGACACGCACTGGATGTCCCCGCACATCGCACCAGCAGAGGTCTGTCATTTGCTTGCATGGTAGGCTTGCTTTCTTGTGTTTCTGCCTTTCACCATGAGAGTGTGCCTTGTGCCTCGGGGAGCCACTGACCCAAGGATGGCCAGAGACGTGTGCAATAGTCCCGGACCCAAACCGTGGCTGCACTCCAGCCAACTTGCACACGCATGAGAGCAGAAAAAGCAGATGATGGCTCTGGAGTGGTATTCTGCAAGAGGGCTGTGCCGATAGCTGAGAAATCTCATTTTTACCAGCTACGAATATGACTTGTCTATAACCTCTCTCTAGATCATGGATCCCGTCTGCAGTCCGCATCCCTTCACTAGAGAACAGAGTCCAGTGTGAAACTGACACCGATTCCAACGTGTGCTTTTTCTTGAACACCTCAAGTAATGAACTCCCTTCTCTGTGGACACTGATCCCGTCCCACAGATTCAACTCGGTTCTGACACTGTTGACCTGGAAACAGATCCTATAGGCTAAGGGCTCAGTCCCCCACTCCATACCAATGACAAATCCACGTTGTCACCTGTGCCTCCTGCCTGGCTATAAATCAGGGGTTCCCACACCTCCCTCCTTGGTTTAATTGCTTTGTTAAGTGGCTCACAGAACTCAGGCAGCCTGTTGACTCTTGGGATCACCAGCTTATCAGAGAGCGTATTAAAAGGATACGAATCAACAGTTGGATAAGTGACACATCGGGTCAGGTCTCGAACAGAAAAGATCTTCTGTCCCCATGGGGTTTGGGGCCCAGTGTGTCAACCTGTGGCAGTATTCTGGTTCCCCAGTCTGGAAGTTCTCAGACCCCTGGCCTTTTGGGGTTTACAGAGACTTTTTTACAGAGGCACCACTAATGAACTCACTGGCCATTGGTGATTTACTCAACCTCCAGTCCCTCTCTCTTCCCTGGAAGTCAGGGTGGGATTGGTGGGTCCAATCCTCTACTCATATGGCTGGTTCTCCTGGTAACCAGTCCCCATCCTTAGGTGGGACCCCAAAGTCATCTCATTAATATAACAAAACACATCTTTACCACTCTCCTCAGTCAGGAAATTCCAAGAGTTTTAGCTCTGTGCCAAAAACAGACCAAATATATACATTTCTTGTTAAAAATTACAATAGCACACCATGAGAGCAGGAAACTTATTCCCATATCTATTTCAAACACCTAGAATAGTTTCCAGAACATAAATATTGTTTGAATGGCTGAATGAAATGCAGTAGCTGATCCCTTTGTTAGGATCAGCTCTCCGGTCTCTAGACCGGAGAGCCAGCTGATGAATCGCCGTTTCTAAAGTTTAGACTTCGTGGTCCAATATTCTGAAGGATACACATATTCACGTTTCTCCATGATTTACTGCCTCTACATATACACGGTGCTGGTAACGGTGCATAATAACGAAATAACTGGCCGTGTTTTCTTCACAAGTTGTAAAAATATTTTTTGGGGGTTTTGTGAATTAGCCAAAAAGTCAAAGACAGTTGCTTACATTATGCTCACAATTTTCTCCAAATACCAAGACCTCTTTTAGTTTTGTGATTGCGACAGAAGGTGTCGGATGGCATCCTCATTTCAGAGTGGGATTCTGAGCAGTTTAATGTAAGCTGACGGGCTGGAGCCCCGAAGCAGCAGCCCGGAAAGCATGGGGGGGCGCACTTAAAAGAGTAGGGTCTTCTAGCGGCCTCTGTTTGCAAGGTTTCAGAGTGTATTAACTTTGGACTTGAGAAGCGAGGGCAGTAAAAGCAAAGTTAAGCCTTGAAATAAAGATCTGTTTGAAATCAAAGGGTTTCTCGTGGACCAAATGGCGCAGATACAAATGCGTGTCTCCTTCTGAGGTCCTGTTTGTGCTGTCTTCGTGTGGAAAATGTATCTGAAAACTTATTGGCTGCCAGCCCACTAGAAGTTGGGGCGCAGGTGGGGCCCCTGTCTGTTTTACCAGTAGCTGGTCTCAGATTTCCATTCTTTTGCAGCAAGCAGTCGCGATGCTGCAAAAACTATTCATCTCTCTTATTTCAGATTTTTGGGCCGAGAGAAAAATGCCATTTCTCTGTAAGGGCCTGTATTTAAGTTGAAATGTAGCCTTCATGTCTGTCTTGGAAAGAGCATACCTTCTTAAGGAGGTTTCTGTCCAATTCAAACTCAGCATTGTGGAGCTTGGCAGCACAACCCCCCCTGGGACTCGAAGGCTTTGCAGATTCAGGCCTTGCTACCTGTTCCGCCAGGAAGTTTTCAGTCAGGAGGAACGTGGACAGTTAATGTTGCTCTTGGCTACATGTGGTACTAAGCCCCTTCTCCAGGAGAAGGTCAGAAAACAAATGCAGTAGAGAGAAAAAAAACATGGGGCACAAGCATAGTGATGGTGTCTGAAATGCAGCTATCAGGGAATTTGCAACGGAGGAGGAAGGAACTATGGTGGGAATCTGATTACGGCAGTTTGCATGCATTTTTTTAATCTTCCTTCATTTAAATTAAACCTTACAAGTAAAACAAAATGCTGCTTTGAAATAATTTCTTTTTAAAAGATTTTATTTATTTATTTGATAGACAGATCACAAGCAGGCAGAGAGGCAGGCAGAGAGAGAGGAGGAAGTAGGCTCCTTGCTGAGCAGAGAGCCCGACTCGGGGCTCGATCCCAGGACCCTGAGATCATGACCTGAGCCGAAGGCAGAGGCTTAACCCACTGAGCCACCCAGGTGCCCCGGCAATCATTTTTAAAGATGGCAGCATTGTTTTATGACCACAACCCTTGCCTCTGGCTCAGCACATGGCCCCGCCTGTCCATACCAAGGGACATGATGAGTCCCACGAGTCCCAGTTCTTCATATTCACTTTGTAAATTTGGAGTAGGAATTAGGACAGAGAATAAAAGGATTGTGTTCTGGGCTCCGATGCCTTTAAAAGGCCTGCTGTAGAACCTAACATTATGTTGGCCCACCTGCGAGGTGCTGATCAAATCCTGGAGGTAGCCCTCACCTGGAGAGGAGGGCAGGCTGTGGTAAGAGCACCATCATGCCTATAAAGGACGCCTTCCTGGGGGGCGCTCCCGCCTTGGGCTCAGACTCAACAAGGGGATGGCACTGGACTTAAGCACAGTATCTCCCATGTGGCCACTTCTGCTGGGGTTGGGGAGTGTGACCTCTTAGGACCCTGCGAAAGTTGGCCTGGCAGAAGGAGGTGCCAAACCCGCAACTGCAGTGAGTACAGCCGTCTGCCCTATAACGTGGCGTATGCGTTCCTAAAAAAATAATCCTTGGATGGAGGAATTTTGCACTCCAAAAATAACAGGGCTTATGGGAAAAAGGGTTGGGGCAGGAAGCTCAGAACTTGTGCCATCTCAAACAAGAAACTACCGTAATTTTAAACACGGTTTCTAATAACCATTGTAGTAAATACAGAATGTTGTTTTGACAAGACATGAAGTTTGCTTAGTGGAGGTGTTGATAGTGAGGGGTTGTGACTTTTGAACTATGGAAAATAAGTAAAAGGAAGATTCAAGTTTTTTGAAGGAAATGGGCTACCGGAGGTAGATGGCTGTGGCTTGTTGTCCCGGCTTCAGTTTTCAGTTGCCCGGAAAACAGGTGATTCTTGGGAAGTTAAGGTTACGCTCTTCTTTTGTTTTCGGTGTTGACTCCTACGTTCGCCAGTGTGCTTGCTTAAGGCTGCCTGCCTATTGCAACAGCACACTCTCCTTTCAGAGCTCTGCCATCCTTTGGAACCCTTAAGGCCTTTCCTTTGCCGCTAATGAATCAGGATGCCTCCTTGTGTTTTACTGAGAAAATACAGCAGGCGATGCGCTTGGGGCAAACTGAGGGAGGTGTTTCATATTATTCTCCCACAGGTCATTATGCACATCTGGGGGGTGTTTTCCACTTTTATCTGGTGTTGGCTAATAGTCCAAAACTGCATATGAACCAATACAATTTTGGTTTTAGTCATTTGATTCCTTATCTGCACCAATTTGCACATTACACATAGCTGTTACACCTTTATTTTTTTTAAAGATTTATTTATTTATTTGACAGAAAGATCACAAGTAGGCAGAGAGGCAGGCAGAGAGAGAGGAGGAAGCAGGTTCCCTGATGAGCAGAGAGCCCGATGCGGGGCTTGAACCCAGGACTCAGATCACGACCCAAGCCGAAGGCAGAGGCTTAACCCACTGAGCCACCCAGGCGCCCTATCTAATCTATTTTGTCTATCAGCTTTCTTTTCCTTCCCATAGGACTCTTGAAATAATTACAGTTTCCTTCTTTTTCTGTAAGAACTCTTATTTTTTTAATGTTCTCTTTTGTTTCTTCTATTCATTTCAGTCATGACTTCAATGGGAGCCAATGGGATTCCAGTGGTCTGGCTTGTCTTCCTGGGTGAGGTTACTGGGCCCCCTACGGCGAGCTGTGATTTGTTTGGCTCCTTGTGGCCGTGCTCTCTTAGTACATGCACAGGTCAGGCTGTTAGAAACTCTCAGGCAATGGCAAAAGGGCAGGCAGTGGAAGGTCTAGTAGAGTCGGCTTCAGAAGGCCATTTACCGAGGGCAAAAGCCTCCTGCTCTGCTTTTCTCCGTATGCAAAATGGAGTTAGCACCTAACGGTAAGGAGGAGCTACTCAGTCCAGCATAGCCTTGGTTTAGTTCTAGATGGTTCTGTAGGGTCAGGCGGCCCCTCCCCCACCAAAGTGGCTCTCCCACAGTACGTGAGAGTAAGGTGTATGGCGATCGGTGTCCATCTTCTTACTGAACGTGATGATGACTGGGCTCAGTGTTACTGTAGAGCACGTTGCTCTGCTCTCACCTCTTCAAACCCTGCGGTTGTGTTAGAAACCAGGGCTTTCCTCAGTGAGCCTTTCTCAGCCAAGGAACATGAACCAGACATTGTTTTAGGTGTTCAGGTTATAGCAGTTCCCTCTATTAAAGCTACTGCATTAGGAGCTGGAGGCTTGTTTCATACTGACTCACACCTACACGTACCACATCACGAAGGGAGGAGGCTTCGTTTTTGGTCCAAAAGTTTAAAAATAGAACTGCCACTTCCCTGCGAATGGGAGCTGTCGACCTGTACCAGGTTAGGCTTGCTTTACTACAGACTTTGTGAGACAGAAACAAACGCTCATTATCTCAGCTAGCAGCAGCTAAGCCCATGGGCTTGTGAACCAGACAGCCTGGGCTCAAATCCTGATGACCGCTGAGCAGTTCACGTTTGTGACCTTGGCCAACTCGCCTAACTTGTTACTACGTCGGCATCTCTGGTTTTAAACGGGGAGGATTACGTTTCGTACATTATAGGGTTGCTGTATGGATTAAATGAATTTTCGTAAAGCTGTTGTGTTTGGGCGTGGGCAGATGCTTACTAGCAATACTTCCTCTTCTAAAATTACTGAATTTTCCCCTACACATACTTACATCACAGCTTGTATGTAGTTTACCTCTGCATCTCTGACACCCAAGTGCACTTATTTACAAGTCGTTCTAAAGCTCCTTTCCACTCTGCAGTAGACTGTATGCTCTTTGGTGGGGCAAGAGGTGCTGGGGGAAGAAACATGTGATTTCTCTTTTCCCAACACCTAGCACTGTGCCTGGCAAATATGTTTGCTGAATGAATGGGAAAAGTGGTCTGAAATTCACTCTTGGAGCGGCTACGATAAAGGAAGAAAAAAAACAAAAGCCAACTCCCACAAAAATGCCCAGATACAATGGTTCTGCATCTTAATTCCTAAAGAAGAGGGTCGGCTAGGGCTATTTCTCTCAGCAGTCCAATCTAAGTGTCCAGCACAAAAGTGAGTAGGAGCCAAGAGGAGAGGAGACGGAGACATCGTGCACGGGGCTGCATGCGGCACCATGGGCAGGGCAGTGAGATTTCCAAGGAGCAGACAGGCCATAGTTTATTTTGGTATCCTGGAGACCAAGAAGCTATATGGGAAAAAGAGAACTGCACTTTGTAAAACCTCAGCGCAAACCTTATGCTTCTGAGCTGGAAGGCTGAATGTACTGTGGGAGGTTAGATACAGCAGTCACCGAGAGGCAAAGCGGAGGTGGGGCGTGCATTCCCCGGGTGCGGGGCAGAACAGCGATGGCGGAATGTGAGGGAATCCGCGCGGACGGGCCCTTGTCGGCAACTCTACCTGCACTGCTACCCAGGGCGTGTGTTTTCGTTAAATGAAAAACTGAACAGTTACACAAGTAAGTGCTTTTATTCTTACATCACTTACAGCAATTCACATTGGACTATATAATAAAATAATTCTATAAAATAACGTATTTTATTGCAATTTCCTATTAAGGAGTATCACCTCCAGAGCCTTCTCCATAAGCTTTCAGCCCCCATGACAAGTTCCTTGTCAAAACGCAGCGGCTGTCTCACTCTGCCTGTAGCTCGGGAGAGACTCCTCAGGAAGAAGCTTCCGTCCCTGCGTGGCTCTTTCCTGCAATTTTCATTCTTCTAGAGTCGATAATCTTCAGGTCTGAAAGACAAAATCAACATGTCTTTCTTTGTGAAACCATTTTCTCCTGCCTGATGAAGAAGACTCGTTTTCAAATGAAAATGAGAGCAAACTGTTCAGTGAGAAATTCTCTACAAATAGTAGATTTTTGGTGAAAAACCCTAGAGTCCAATCATCATGAAGCAACAATTCCCAAGCTCTTTTGAGAGTATAGATATAGGCTGCCTTGTGCCTGTGCATGAAGGCAGTATTTAAAAACTTGAATTCAATTTCTGTTCCATTTTTAAATACATACTTTTTCCTTTTCACGGAAAGGACTGGTATGATCATTAAAAATCCATATAAGCATATGGATTTACCTAATCAAGGCAATTTCTGAATGAGTAATGTCCCTATTTATATCACTTTATCAGGCGAGATTAAGTTTTTCATTATGATACATACACAAATGTATAACCACAAGGCCTTTGATATTTTAATCACATACATACAACTGGTCTTTTCCTCATTCATGCATTTACGGGATTAACCACAACAGTGGAGAATGATAACAGTGGAGACTATGAAGAACAGGAAATTACAAGATGTGAAAAATGTTAAAGTGTCCTTTTATCTTTTCCATAGGTGCATTTGTAGGTGTTGAGCTCACATGCGAGTTTTGGAAGGAAGTTTGTAATCAAGCAACTAGATGTTTTCGAAACGGCTGTAAAAATATGATCGTTTGAATTCCTTTAAAAAGTAGATGAACTCTGTTTGCCCCCAAATAGCTTATCTAGTCCCTTTCTCCACTCACAGCATGTTTTCCTCAACTGAATACGCACAAGATACCAGACAGCTCAGCTACGAAGACCAACAGTCTAGTGGCTGAGTAAATAAATGACATTACAATTTAAAGTTATTATTTAACTCTGAGGAACAAGACTCTGATCTGGGAAACCAGCCAAAAACGCCTCACCGTATCAGCCGTTCTGTAACAACTAGAGGAGAAACTGCAGAATTTTGTCACCGTTTCTGAAATCTCTTCCCAAATGTAAAAACTGCCTCCAAAGTCTGGGCAACGACAGTGTGGTCTGAGGGCGAATGTGGCTCCGAAGTGCATCCTTTTAACCGCTGGCTTGTGACTCAATCCGGTGGAAGCAGTTCCCAGTCAAAGACACCAGCACATTTCAAGAAACCACTTCTGTCGAGCTGGTTCATGTGACTGTGACTAAAGGGTGGTGAGGCCACCAGAAAGGAGTCTTCGAAGCTAAGGTCCTACAAGAAGTCTCCGCAACTCCACTCAAGAAAACTGAACGTGCCTCGTCACAGTCTAGTTGTTTCCACACCAAAGGTTATTAAGTAACGACGAGATGACAAAAGCCCCCTTTAGTGGGATTTACAAACGAAACTGGAAATGTGTGCGAAGGCTGTGATCTGTGAACGAGGTACGTAGTAGGTAGTGACCTGAAAGCTTTAGGGGGCTAATAAGGCTGCAGTCTGCTTCCAGAAGACTTTCTGGTGGGAAGTGAGGAGGATGAAGAAGAGGGCTGTGTTGGGGCTGTAGCAGTGATGAGTGGGAAGAAAGGACTGCTTCAGGATTTAAGAGGCAGAAAAGTACCACGTTGGTGGGGACGGTGGGAAAGGACAGGAAGAGGGAAGGGGCCAGGGAGAGGGAGGAAGAAGGAACAGCTAGAAAATGAGGATTCAGGGATGGATCTGGATTCTTCCCTTCAGCTTGAAGACCTCTGTGAATGGCAATGTTGCTGATTTTTTCAGGGTAGGAAATACAGGCAGAGGAACAGACCGGAAGGGAAGGATCTTGGTTTTGAATATGGTAAGATTTGGACGGGACAAGCGCTAGCAATTAGGAGGTGGAGTTTGGGAGAAAGACACGTCAGAGTCTCTTCCACAGATTCCTTCTTTTCTATCCCACTTCCGCATATCAAGTGGCTCTGCCTAAAACTCTTCAGTAGTCCTCCACTGTTTTGTCACGAGTCAAACGCCCTGGAAACCAGTATCTAACCCTCCGTGACACGGCCTCAGCTCACATTTCTGAGTTATTCCTTCTACATCCCTTTCCTTCACATACTGCTCCCATTACACTACTTGCTACCGCCCAGATAAAAACTTTCACGCCTCTCAACTTGGGTACTTGCGCTTTTTTCTGCCTGGTAGATTTGATTAATCCTTCTAAATCCACCTCAAAAATCACATCACCTAGGCAGCCCTCCATGACCTCCCTTTCTGACTTCGGGCTCCTCTTTGTAAAATTGCCAGAGGATATCATGCATATTTCTGTTACAGTGTTTCTCAAATTATACTTGCCTTTATTTATGTAAATAAAAGTTACTTACATAAGATGTGCTGAATGCTTATTAGATGCCATGAGGTATACTAACCACTTCACACGTTCTCATTTTATTCTATTGTGAAAAAGACACTTTTATCAATCCCACTTTGTAGTTGACAATACTGAGGCTCGGAGAAGCTGGGTAACTAGCCTAAGGACACACAGCTAGGAAGTGGATGATAAGGACCTACTGCAGACCTTCTGGCTGCAAGTACTTGCATGCACCGTTTCATTCTGACTTCTAGTAGGCTGCTGGTTCCTTTGAAGGCAGGGTCCCATATAACTGAGCTTAAGCTTCCAGCAATTAGCACTGGGCCCACCAAAAAGCAGACACCTGTAAGATATCTGTCATTACAGTACAGTCACTGCCTTGACAATGCCACTTTGTTTTACAAACTCATCCTTTCCTTTTTTTTTTTTTTTAAAGATTTTATTTAGATAGAGATCACAAGTAGGCAGAGAGGCAGGCAGAGAGAGAGAGAGAGGAAGGGAAATAGGCTCCCCGCTGAGCAGAGAGCCCGATGTGGGGCTCGATCCCAGGACCCTGAAATCATGACCTAAGCTGAAGGCAGAGGCTTAACCCACTGAGCCACCCAGGCACCCCATCCTTTCCTTTTTTTAATAGGAACTAATCAGGATCTTTTATGGGTGGTTGATTTGCTTCCAGGAAGGGAAAACAGTATCATGGCCAAGGGTACTTCAGATGCTGGCATAGCCAGAAACATCAACTCCTACTGGAGGCAATTAATGATATTACATGGCGTTCAGGAGGTACTGTCATGGAGAAAAGTGAGGTTTTTACACTAAATACGGTTTTATTTTTCCTCATGCATGCACACACACACACATACATATACACAAGGCCAGGCACACATCCAATGCATTTATACCGCTTACCTTCTTCTACTAAAAGAAATCCAAGATAAGAAAGGGAGGGGAGGTCTGTTTACCTGAGTGCCCTCCAACTTCAGTGGACGTACACATCTCCTGGGCTCTTGTAAAAATGCTCAGTTAATCTGTAGAGGGGCACACGATTCTACGTTCCCAACAAGCTCCCACATACTGCAATGCTGGTCCACAGACCACAGCATGACTTAGCAAGTCTATAAGGTTAACCTTAGACTGCACACAGAGCTACTCATAAGACAGAGGGGATGACTATTTGAAGATGCTGAAAGAGCAAAGGAAGTAAATTTCTAAAACCATGCTGTGCCTAAGAGAAGGTAACATACCTCTTCCTTAGCTAGAGCTGATTTCAATTGCTATGCAGTATCCTTTGTAGTTCTTTACCCAGGAGAGAACTTTATTAACAGGCAGTTTTATGCTTTTCTGATGCAATAGTTAAGTAATTTTAAATTATGGTAACAGGTACTGAGGCTGGATATTCTTTTGATATCTATCATCAAATAAAGATTAAATTGTAATCAATGTAGTTACTAGATTAAATAATTATTAAAAGGAAGACACCTACCATCTAGTATATTGCTTTTCATAGTACGGATGCTTAAATGTTGTTTGAAACTTTAATGAAGTTAAATGGCTTAATCCTTTGCTAGAAAGATGATGAGCAAATTTATATTCTATATTCCTTTGCCTTAATTATTTGTCGCTGTTTCAGTGCAAATAAAAAATCATGAAGTTTTAAAATAAAAGGTAGTCTTATGTAAGGTTAATGTTTTTATAAATAACAGTATTCTAAAATAATCTCAGGAAATCTTTGAAGAGACATTTCAAATGCTGTTAGAGAAAGGTAATCTCTATTGATTTTTATAGAAATGTTTTCTTGACAGAAATAGGTTATATTTTAACAAAATTACCATAACCTTTTCTTTATATATGTAATACAAAGTATCCAAAATTAAATATATCAGAGTTACACTAAAGCACAGACTGCTAAGGAAAATTTCTATTTTATTATTATTATTTTTAAAAGATTTTATTTATTTGTCAGAGAGAGAGGGAGAGAGAGCAAATGAGCACAGGCAGACAGAGTGGCAGGCAGAGGCAGA